>JAQGBU010000435.1:0-28784 GCA_034698605.1 Isotoma decorata
TTCATTTATAAGGTATAAATCTTCTTCAAGCTTAGATATTAAAATACTTAACATATTTGGTGGACCACTTATCACTAAGTCAGTGTCGTCGGCAAACATAAGACTAATACTATTTTTTACATGTAATGGTAGGTCATTCAACATTATAATGAATAAAAGTCCACTCAGACTATTTCCCTGGTTAATTCCTAGCGTCGTCTCTCTGTATTCCGATCTTTTTATCCCATTATCATCTATTATCTCTGAGTATTGTATTCTACCATTTAAAAATGACTCTAGTAGCTCTGTTTCTACACCATACCACTCTGATAACTTATATAATAATATACTTCTACTTGTCTTGTCATACGCCTTCATAATATCTAATGATACTACAGCACATATATTACCTTGATCCATGTTTTTATACAAATAATCCGTTAATGCTAGCAGAACATGATTTGTAGAATGCCTTCTTCTAAATCCAAATTGCACTCCTGACAGCAGATTATTCTTTTCGAAGTGATCGTATAACTGATTAAATAACATTTTAGAAATTACTTTTGATAAAACTGGTTGAATTGAAATTGGTCTCATTTGGTTTGGGGTCACTGGATGATCTACTTTAGGCACGGGGACGATTTTTGAGATTTTTAGGCATTTAGGGAACGTTTTTGTGCTTACACACAAATTACAAATATAGAGTAAATATTTCATAGCGTTATCCGACTTAACAATCATATTAAACATAGCAGGACTAATATTAAGGGGGTCTGGAGTTGTAGATGTCTTCTTTTTCATTTGTTTCCAAATTTTTTCCAGGTCCGTCATTGTGATTAGGTTAAAATGAAACAACGATAAGTTACTCCATTGAAGATTAGTAGGTTTGGCTGGTAAAGTATTTTTATCAAAGTCGTTTGAGATTGTACTGATTGATACAAAAAAATCATTTATTTCGTCTGCTGACATGTCAAATTTGATAACTTTCCGTGGTTTTAAAGAATAATCTTGATTCAATCCATCCCATAGGTTTGTTTCCTTTATTTTCTTATCTAGTTCTGTTTTAGTGTCAGTAAAAACTTGTGACTTTACTTTTTTATTTAATGTATTAAGTATTTTCAATTTATTAGTGTTTGGTGATTTTCTGTATGCTCTATATACACTGTCTCGTTCTTTGATAATTTGTTTTGTCAACTCTGATACAAATTTCCTTTTTGGGTGTATTATAAAGGAAACTTTTCTTACTGGTGCATGTTTGTCAAATGTATTTAGTATAGCCGAGTTCATTAGCTTTACACTCTCGTCTGGTTCATTTACGTGGTAGTCGAAGCTCCTGTTATTCAAATCATTATTCAATTCACTACAATCTATTTTCTTCAAATTTCGATAGTAAATAACTTTTTTTGGTAACTTTTGTCTCTTATATGTTAAGGTACATTCAATTAATGCATGGTCCGATATGTGTGGGTTGTATACATTATGATCCGTTATATTTATACAATCATTGGTGACAATCAAGTCTAGCTTATTATTTAGTCTTGTCGGTTGATCTATTATTTGTTTAATATTTAGTTTTTTAATGATTTTGTTCAATGGTTCATATGCTTGCTGGTTACGTAAGTTAAAGTCGCCCAGCACGTAATAATTTACCCCTGATTCACATAGGCAATAAAATATATTTTCAAAAGTTTCATAGTCCTCGACAAGCACTTCCTTGCTATAATTAGGATGTCTATATAAGCACACCACAATGAATGATTTTCGCCTATGCATTTGTACTTTAGTGGCAATTAACTCAATATTTTTTGAGATGATAATATTGTTTAGTATATTACATATTTCCACATTAAGATTGCTTTTAACTAGGACCATAACACCTCTTTCCGACGTATTTTCCATTGCATCTTTCCTAAATACTGAGTAACCATTAATATTAATAACATTATGAAACGATATTAAGGGAGCTATTGCCAAAAGAAAAGTTATATCCTGTCTCGAAGGGAAATAAAATCCTTCTTAAATGTGAATCAAAGGGAAACCCAAAGCCTACCATAACTTGGTATAAGGTGAGCGATAGTAATTAATAAGCAATGAATTAGGAGAAACAAATGTGTAAGTCTAACAGTGGCTGCATATTGCGAACCTACTTCTTCAAAGCTAATGTTCTTAGGAATTTAGAATTGCTATAACCCTTGTAGAATCATTTTATTTGGATTAATATGGTTAATACAGTAAAGGAGATGCCAGATATGATGAATGATTTATATTTTTTCCTAATCAGGGTGACAAGATTCTTTCCTCTTCAAGAGGGAACCTTTCCACCTTGAAGCTAATGAATGTCTCACAGCAAGACAATGGGACATACAAGTGCGAGTCGGTGAATATATTCGGGTTATCCGTATACGAGCTTAATCTTCAAGTCATCGGTAAGTTGAATAAAGTAGGATTTACTAATTACCATCCTTTTCAGATTCGTTAATATTTAAACTCAAATTTTTTCAGATGTTTGGCAAGGGGTTGCAGAGATTCTCGAAATTACACCAAGTAATTTGACATTGATGACAGGAGATACTTACAATATTTCATGTGTTGCAAGATTTGAAACTGATCCATGGTTCTTTTGGGTAAAAAAAGTGAAAAACAATAAGACTGATACTCGCAAGGTATTTTATCACGGGGGAACTGCGGCCTATTACGAGGTGAGCTTTCTTCACAAATGTTTTAGTAGTTTGCAATGACTTCAATGTACAAATATCTTAATTTTGCTTCTCAAACTAAACCAAGTTCTTTTCTAAATTCATCTTTTTAGGCTCTAAATAGTACACTTGTGAAAGAACTAGGAGATCGAATATACTCAACAGATTTGATTCTGACAAATGTAACAAAAAATGACTCAGGACTATACTATTGTGCCGTAGCTGGCCCTCAAGGGTTTAATCTCAGTGAAATTACTGTAATAGTAGAAAATGGTAAGTACCAAAAAACCTTGAAATTGAAGTTATTTTAGCATTAAATAACGAAACTAAATCTTTTGCAGATCCTTCTCAGGAAGAATATTATAATCCAAAAACGGTCGCGGCCCAATGGGCAATTTTGTGGACTTCCTCCTTCATAATTTTAGTAATTTTAATAGTTTTGTGTTTCGTAAGAATTTACGGATGTCATAACAGTTCGAAACCCATATCCGACTCGGTATCAACTACAAAGGCTCAGTTACCAGAAAGATCTCCTCAAACAATGAGTACTCACTGCACAACTCAATTGCAGCGTCACGAAGCCTTCGTCCCCTTGATGGTAGGCAGTTGTTCTGTATCTTCTCAAGACCATTGCAGGGGATATGAATCTTCAGGAGCTTCTCAACAGTCTTATCCAAATGTGCATTCGCATCATCGTCATTACCACCACCACCATGTACCAGCTATGTCCAGTGGAACAAGTAGCAGCAATAGTACTCTTTTAGCTGATCTTGAAGCTGCCAGGAGCTACTGTACGAAAAGTGGGTGCTCCGAATATCATTTCGGACCATGCCGAGAAAATCAAAATCGAGATCATTATCGTGCAAATAGAAATCGTCGACCTCGAAGAACGCGATATCAGCGAAATCGTCTTCATTGTCACAACAATCACCACCCTAATTTAACCCCAGATGCAAACTTTCATTACCCTTACTACATTAACTACAGTAGCAATGATGATTTACAATACGAAGACTGTATCCAGCACAATGTAACTTCTACGGATTGTGAATCTTCATTTTATGAGCCAAGAAGAAAGAGACCTGTGTCATCTCATTATCTACATAGTAATATTAATGCGTATCCATATGAAGGAGATCCACATAGTCGGTATATCAGTAATTAGTAGTAAAATTGTAAAACTAAGTCAGAATTTTGAAGAAAAATATATATAGGGAGCAAAAATTGTGATTTAATTTTAACTGTACTGATATTTATAATTCCATTGCTTTAAGGCAGTGTTTTTAAATATCAGTTCTTTTCAATTTTTTCTACCAAATGAAATGAAATAAATTCCATAATGTTTCATTGTCTAAAAACATTTTTTTTTATTAAAAACTCATGAAAATAAAATTGAAGGATTAAAGGATATTAAGACACATTAAAAATCATTTAAATTCTGACTATTAAAAAAATATCTTATTGTTTGTCAAACCCGGGTTTCGTACGCTTATTAATATTATGTCACAAGAATTAAGAATAAAATCAAAACTAATGAGCACTGTTTACCAACAAACGAATTACATTTTTTTCTTTTATCTGCCACATTATAAATACCTAATAAAGCAAATCAAAGGTAATGGATAAAAAATAAGATTTTTTAAAATCATGCGAATTCAAATAATATTTTTAACGAGTACAATCTTAAAATCCGGATGGCTTCTTAAATTGTATTTTCTGGGTTATGTTTACGAATTCTTATGTAATGTAATGGATCCCAAATATACTTTCATCAAATAACATTGCCTACATGTTTTGCTTGTTTTTACCCACATCAAAGTATTTTTAAAAGGATGAAATAATTTAATTATGAGATTCAAGTCAAATTATTACCGACATTGTTGGTATTTTTATTTTATAAATGATAGTTTTCAAGACTTTACAACATTATGTGCTTAACATGACCGACAGAAAACGCCTCATCAGTCGAACGTTGCATGATGCATGATAGGAATAAGTCGTTGAAAACGTAAAAATTAATAGCTCAGGGCTAATACGGCATCGGAGGTTTTTCATTCTACATAATTGATAACTGGAGGCTTCAGTAATTAAAGGCATGTGGCTATATAATTTACTCACAGATATGTAATCGGTCATGCTTCTCTCCAACTTCAAATACGGATATTAGTACTACTTGGATAAAAAAGCTTTTAGATTTTTATCGGCATTCTAGTGATGAACATAAATAAGATGTCAAAAGCTACTGCGATCATATTACTATCAAAACCTTGTGAAGAATTATTTATCTTCCTAAATCAGAAATCTGAAACGAAACAATAGTCATGCCAAATTAAAAAACGATTCATCTAAAGAAATAATATAATGTAATATCAACCACTTCATTCATGGGAGTAGGAGGTGACTCCGCGATGGTGCTCACTCTAATTAAAGAGACTCAAAGGAACCCAGCTGGAGACAATTGTAAAAATGATTCTGCCCTGTAATAAAATTTCCACTGTCGGTACAGCTTTTACTAATCCATCGTTTACAGTAGCTCATGATTATGACGGTTGTTATAGGTTTTAAAATAAAAATCAAGGCCAACATATGCATATATAATAGTCTTTTCCTTTTAATACATCATAAGTGGACTAATATTTTAACAGGGTTTTTTGAGTTTGACTTTTCGAGAATTTTATTAAAATTTCGTACTTTGACAACTTACACTTTATGAATAGTGCCATGACTAATTTAGGCTCTGTTAGGCAGGAAAATTTTGCTATAAACATTTAATTTATATTGATAAAGGATACAGGATATAGCTACTTGTACTTAATTTTACAAACTATTTTACAATAAAAAGACGTACGTGATTTATATGCAAATGTTACAAGATAATTTACAACAATTTTTCTTACGGAATTACTTAGCCCGGAAGCCCTTATATATATTAAATTAAGAAATATCTTTTTACCTCCAATGGTCACAATGTAAAGAATGACTTGTAGAACTAACATAACTACCATTATAACAATGTTCATAAGTTCTAAATGCAGAGATTTCAGAAGATTGATCCCCACAATAAGAGCATCTAGATAAAGCTATTTCTATTGCTGGTTCAGCTGAGTTCACCTTTTTTTGGCAAATCATATTGCTCAACGTGGATGGATGAACTCTAGGGACGACTAGCAACTGCCTTTGCTCCACAACCCCTTTTGGAGAATTTTTTTGATAAGATGATGCTCCAGAAGAACCAACGGAAGGGGTTGATAGTTGTCTTACACTAATTGACTTTGTTTGCTTTTCTTGACCTTTTTGATACTTTCTGAGGCCGCAGGCACAAGTTATAACTAATATAGATAGGGCCATTGACATCCCAAAAACAACTAAGGGGAAAGGAATCCCAGATGCAGAATTCTCAACAATTTGTGCTCCTGGAAGAAAATTTTGAAATAAAATGTTAGTCAAAAATCCTCATCCCTAGGCAATGACAATATTAATTTTAAAAACATATATAAATAACCAAATGTTTTGACTTTTCATACCTGCTAAAATAGTAAGTCGAGCATCTTTAGAACTATATCCAACGCTATTTGTTGCAAGGCAAACATAAATCCCATCATGAACTCCTGCTTCCGTTTCTTTGAAAATTAATCTACTAACAAATGTCCCGTTGACTTGAGTCACATTCACACGGATCCCTTCATCCTCACCATCCTAAAAAGAAATACACAACACCTTTTTATCATTAAATTTATAACTAGACAACATCAAATAAGCGTGGGGACTAGAAAAAAGAAGCGTGGTGGTGTTTTCTGCAGTCGACAGAATATTTTTTCATTAAAAGACAGATGACAATTTAAGAGTAATAAAACGCCTTCTCTTTCAATTATTCATACCGACCTGAATGACTAAAAAGTGCTGATTTTCCACTGTAATAATAAGCCGATGCTTGTATTTCATGGTTTGCCCATTAATTTCGAGATCTTGAGGAACACGCTTCAACCATTTAATATGGGGTGGAATTGATGTTGTTCCAGGTCGGACAACGCATTCCATCACGGCTTCATTTCCAGCCAGCACAGTCGTATTATTTGGATATCCTAAAGCAAATGACGGCTTCCGTCTTTCAATCATATCTGTAATGAGTACAAAAACATTTTTAACTACACTATTATTGCCCATTAGATGAACATTTCTATCACTAATTCTCACTATTCACCGCACCTTTCGGACAATGTTAATTTATTTTTTTGTCATCAGACTTGTTTTTACTCAAAATTTGCTATTAAAAATATACATTAGAAGTCGGTAAAAATTCTGGTGTTTAAAATTATTGGAATCGTTATAACATTCCTTTATAAATATCACTTAATTTACCTGTGATTTCAAGCTGAATATTTAATTCATTTTTTCCAAATCCATTACTCGCTCTACATGAGTAACTTCCAGAGTCTTCTGAGCTAAGTTTGCTAAGTACAAGTGTCCAGGTGGACCATCTCCACATCTTATCGTTGACTGATTTTCCATCCTAAAATAAAAGGCACAAAATTGTACTCCTTCATTGAATAGCTAATAAACTTATTAACAAAAATAAGTTTGTTAATAATTGAAGGTAAATATATTTTCCAAATTGAATCTGGTAGACCAATACCTTAAACCAAGTAACTTTTGAAGCAGGGGATCCTTCTGTTTCGCAACGAAACCGAATTGAATTCCCAGACGATATATGAAGTTTTCCAGCTTGCTCCAAGCTTTCGTGAGTAAACACTGGGGAAGCTCTTTGATCTGTAGAATAAGAATCTACCCTTGGGTTTATCCAAGTCTCAGAGTTTCCCGTCTCCGAATACGATGCTATGTCATCTAGAATGTCAAAATATATTTTATACTGTTAACTACCATTTTCATTTACCAATTCATTGACAAAATAAATCATTCAATTTCAGCTGAAAGCCAAGCTAGCCCAAATACAAATTTATTGAGACAAGCAATAAAGTAACCCGTTACAAAAGAAATGTTTTAAAAAGGATTTTAAAGGCTTATACTTTTATAATTATAGAAGAATGTGGCATATGTATATGTTATATGTGTCTGTATTCAAACTTCAAACGCTTCAGTGAAGACGCATGTGCCTCAAATTGTTCATCACACTTGATTTTGTCACCACATCATTTGTCAACTTCACTAAAGGATTTAGGACAGATCTGAAGGTATCCCCCAGGAAGATAGAAAATATTTTGTATGAAAGACTTTCTTTGTTCAGTACTTATGGTTCTTCAGTTAGAAATAATAAAGCATTAAAGTTGTCATGTGAAAAGGTCCACATTCACCTCCCCTCCTTTTCTAATCTCTAATTCTTTTATAAAGGACATATTAAACACTCGTTTGTACCTATGGTTGAATTGAAAGCAAGAGGTATCCGACCGTGCTCTCTACGCAAAATATTTACTCTACAAACAATAAATTGTGCTCGGCAACCTGAACCTTTTTCTTAAAATCATTATTTGAACGAAAGGACACAGTACAAAATATGAACCTGAAAGTAATACGAGTAAGCTCCAGAATCCAGAAAAAAGTACTTGCCGTTAGGAATCGAATAGAACCAAGTACTTCTTACTCAATCTCGTTCACCAAAAGTTTGGACACTACTGGGAAACTACTAAATGGATAGTTTAAAATACTAATGGCATATATGGCAAACTCGCCAGTTAATACAGTACAAAGCCTCTTTGATTTATAAAAGAGTACACGTTCTCATTTTGCTTCCTGCCTCACCCTCTCATTCAAATCCCAGCATACTACTTACTACCTTGATATCCTATTTTATCATGCATTTGCTTCAGTAACCATATATATCATCAAATATTTGTGAATCTTAGTTTTGAAATAGAAAAAAAAACACATTAGAACCTTCCACTAGTTGGGTAGATGTTTAAATCGACAATTTCATGCTCGACAACTTGGACAAAACTTGCTAAATATTTACTCAAGTATAATTTTTATTGCACACAATGGTATCCCTATTCACACATGAGATGAGAGTAAAATTGAAATCCATTTTTTGGAAGGGTTTGTTGACAAAAGAGTTGACTTTAGGGATGCATTCAATAAGTAATGATGAAAATGACCACCTACATTGACATCAAGGATGTATGGAATTGTTCTATTGTTTAGTTTTTAAAAGATAATCTTTCAGATAGAAATGATTCGGAAATATCAATATATACCTCATCCCCCATCTCTATTTTATCTCTCCGAGTATCCTCAGTCCACATCTACAACTTATTGTTAGAGATCTTACATTTTTTCCTAATACATTCCTAACCTCTCGTCATTTTCCAGCCCTTACCTTATACAAGTGAGAGCCTATAAGACATTCTTTTTAATGAAGAAACTTTTGATTTTAAATCATAAAGTCACACACAGCGCGACTTAAAGGTGAAGGCACTGAAGAAACTGATTTCATGGCTATGTTTGGTCAGTCAGATTCTAATCTAAAGTCTAAAAGATGTCCATGATTCTCATAAAGATGACACTACAAGGAGCCTTAGTAAATTCCACCTTCTATCGGTAAAGCCCTGCAGGTCATAAGAATAAATCAATCCTGACAGGTAGATTCAATAAGATGATTTAATGATGAATGATTTTGCAATAAAGATAAATTAACTGGATTGTTAGGATACTATGTTTCCCATATACAACTTAAATATACATTAATGTGATTCTATTTTAGTAATAAAAAGTTAAGTAATGAATGGTGCTGGTAAATAAAATTATATTTAATCAATGTTCGTGTTTCTGAGTACTTGTACCGTTGTACTATTATCATCTCTACTAGTTCTACAAAGAGTAAATATTTTAAGGTTTACTTGTGTCCATTGTGCTATCTCGCTGTGTGTACTTCATACATCCCTTCAATTATTGACTTATCATTGTCAAACTTAAACAATGGAACAATGGACAGAAAAATATGTACTTAGGGAGAAACAATAATATCTGTTCTGTAAATGTTCGGATTATTCCGGGGACAGAAAAATAAACGGTTTAAAGATAAGAACAAACAAAGAAGGACAAATATTTTCTTTAGCAGAAGGGTCAGACTTGGACTAAGACAAAACAAGGTTCTTTTTTTAATGTGCATCAAGAATATTTTAAGTGCCCTTTTGCCTATTATGTTTACGCGTCAAATACACACAGATAAAATGTCACTTCATTGTAAAAGTTTCCCGACACGGAGGAGACAGATAGAATGTGATGATAAACCTCATAAGATATTTCCCATCCTGTAAATTGCCATCTTTCTCCAAATTCCAAATGACATAATATGGCTGTAAGATTTCGAGACTGAACTGAAATATTATTATAATATTGGGCTTTCAGTGCCACAAGAGACTTGAGACAAGACAGATGAACTGTATTAGATAGAGAAGAAAACATTCTTAAGATTTTCCGAGCTTCATCTTTATCCTAATTTTACCAAAAATACATCTTTATGATATTCGCTGAAACTGGCTGAAAGAGTTTTAAGAGTTACACTCTAGAGAAAAAAAATCTAGGATGGTAATGATGAGGGTATCGTGTGAGTAGACGAATAAGGGAACTTTTTGGTCTTGAAGACGAGAAAGGGAATAAGGAAACCATGAGGAGAAGGTCTTGTCTGTTACTTTCCTCGTAGGTAGGGTTCCTTCAGTTTTGTACGATAAATTATCTTTCACACCATGAGATGAATCTCTTCCATAATTTTCAATAGCCCCATCCAAATGTTGCCCAAATGGAGGTATAATCGATGCTACACACTCTCTAAGGTAGCCTATCTTAAATGACATCATTTCCCAGAGCCAAACATTGCTGAGGTAAACGTTAACATTAAAATGTCCTTCCTCAAACACAAAGAAAACATTTGCTTATTTAATGAGCAATGAAACAGGCGGTGGAAACGGCATTCCAGCAAAATACAAAAGGCCAAGCTTTCTATTTAATTCCGTAGACTTCTCATTACATATTCTGTGCTATATGTCAGTCACAAATTTGAAATAGGAAAAACTTTTCCTGGCGTCCTGCTACTTTACGATTAGTATTGCTAACGTGTACGCAACATGCGTTTTAAAGTCAAATCTTACTGGCATCTTCTTGCGTTTGGCATACAATGCATTTTCATTCATAATAATTGTTATTATTTTACACATAAGGAAGAGACTTGATTCGGCTAGTCTTAATTATTATTAACATCTATTGTGTTTAAACTTCTCCAAATAAATGGGCTCTTATGTTTCCCCTTAAACAGGACAATTGTTTAGACACTAAGCTTATAGCTTGTAATTAAATGTAATTATACATTAAAAATCGGTTTCAGTCAAACATTAAGTAGAGGATCATAAGTCACATATTTAATATCATAAGTCATAGAACTCTTATAATTCAATTTGAAATTTATTTTACAAACTATCGTTAATTTTACTCCACCCCCCCCTATAATAAACGTTGTTGGTGCATATTTGAAAACATTTAGCGTTTGGCATGCAACCAACGAGTCTGATAGTAAATTCTATTCGCTACATCTTCTAAAATTGAAACTTTTACTGCCGTATTCAGTAAGCTTAAAATTATGAATACTGAATTGATTCTTATTCCATGCATTATGATCCTGAGTATTGTGGGTCAATGCTAAAAATTGTTTTAAATGCGGTGAGCATTGATCATGTCATTAACTGATAAATAAAGCATGCTGATTTGTATAAGAGCTGATTTGTCTTGTGGCAGGAACCGTTTAAGTCTGCCATAAATGTCAGACTTAATTGGTTCACCCCTCTTTTTCTCAAGAAGGATGCGTGCTGTTGCACTAAAATTATTTTCAATAGTTTGAAGACCTTAAGTGTTCAACTTCAATGTAGTAGAATGATAAGAAAATAATGTGTGATTTACCTGCAACCACAAGCCGCGTTCTTGCAATTTGTGAGCCAAACCCATTTACTCCTTTGCATTCATAAATTCCCGAATCCTTAGCTAAGACGGAGCGAATTCGTAAGGCTTTGGAACTGACTCGAAACCGGGACCATGCTGCGGTGATAGGCTCTCCATCCTACACAACCATCAAAAAATCACACTCAAGAATGAAAACATGCACACATGGGGCGTCCCATATCCAGAATTTATAAAACATACAAGACTATCTCATAAAACGCATCATCATCATAATATTATTATTATTATCGCATGTTTCTAGCCAACTTCAGATTAAAACTCTGCTTCGTGGTTGTGAGTACTTGAATTCTTATTTTATTTTCACCTGCGATTGCAACTCTGTAAATTAAACTCTGATCTTGGGTCATTAATATCTCAGTCTTACACAACATCGTATAATATAAATGAATTTGTAATGAATGAATGGGAATAATTTAACAGCATGAATATAAACGTTACAGCGTACTATGTAAACCTTATAATGGACATTCCTTGATATCTGCTCTATTTTATGATTTTGTACATACAATCAATTTGACTATTATGATAATCAGTTATCTGATAATCAGGAAACTAAAGAAATGTCATCGGAAAAGCTTATCGTAGTCAAAATTTTGCATGAAATCTTCTCCAAAATGTTAGTACGTAATAATATCGAAATGATTTCTGTTTTAAACGAAATCCATATGCGGGACATTTTTTCAACTTCCCTTCACCACCAAGGGAACTTCAGAGTACTGTTAAACTACATAGTAGGACCTATTTTATGAGCTCTCAGTTCAGTTTAGTTTAGGTATAATATTATTTTGACTGGAAGCCCGTTGTGCTCAGCAATAGGAATCAGGCATAATATGCCTCCCTCCGTCCGAAAAGTTTAAGAATAACTAGTCAAAAGTCCCACAGTTGTTGCCACTACTTTGCCCAACTTTTAAGATAAAATACTTTTTTCCTACATAACATGCTTTCTTTCTATCGAGGGGCACTGCAGGGGTCTTGGAAAACAACTTTTAACTTATACGTTCGTACCAGAAGGCAACCAAAGGGGATTCTAACTACAAGCTCCTCTCGTATTACAACCTTCTACGATAACTTCCCACAGCATATAATACATATTAAGCTCATATTTACGGAGTACAAATAAAACTACATAAAAGTAAAAATCTCCAAAATATATTCTGATTCGAAAATGGTTTTTCTTAAAGTTGGAAATTATTATTATTAACGTGTAGTAAAATCATTGAGACCATATGTTGAAATGCTAAACTTTTGGAGTGTTCTAGATCTGTTGAATACAAAATGGAAAGTGCAAGATTTTCAAAATGTTCTAATTTTTTTATCTTCAATTCGATCAGATGCTGATTATCTTTGTAATTGTTAATACTGTAGGCTGGTGACTTTTTAATCTCAACGTCAAGCATAATATCTCTTTCGTAATTAAAGTTAGTTTAATGTTGTTCATTTTCAAGTATAAAATAAAAGTATAATCAACTTGTTATTACCCTGATTTTAATGTGGACATAAATTTGATAACCCTATTAAATGGCAAGGAACCGTATATTAACTGTGTTGAGATCAAAGTTCGAGGCTGACCTAAAAGACGATCATTGGGAGTGAGTGGATGATAAACGCATATAGCTAAATAGGATTTCATATTTGTCTGAGATTAAAAAAAGATAAAACATTTTTAAGAGCTGAATGGATTGCATTAAGAAACGGAAGATTAAACTTTGACTCGTCGTAAATTAATTCACATCTAGTCCAGACATTTGCATTTTGTGCCGCTTTTCTCTTACGATTTAGTAAATTCCAATGCTGCAAACAGTTTATAAATCTGAATTCGTAGTTTGTCATGTTACAAGTATAAAGTTTAGGTGACAACTATCTAATTTTTAATACTAAGTAACCTTTAAGCAACTACTCCAAGTAAACACTATATTTGATTATTTGATTCTCCATAAAGGTTTTTAATAAATGATACATTTTGTTTGCCGTGTCTTACATGTAGCAAGGTTTATTTTTAATAAATTTCCAATATCATTGTATGTATATGTATGTTATAGTATGTTATAAATAAATACCTAAATCAAACAATTACTTAGGCACTAAATAAGTTCCTCAAATTAGACTAACTCACCTTAAACCAGTCGATAATTGGAGAGGGATCCCCTTCTACGGGACATGTCACTCGGAACTCCTGGCCAACACGAACCACTTGCAGAGGCTTAAAGTCTCGTCCCAATATCTTTGGTGGTCCTGTGAATTTTAATCAGAGAGGATTAGAATAGATTTGTGTAAATATTGGTTCGTCATGAACTCTTCAACAAAATGCTTGTCATGGACATCTGCATCTTTCACACCTTCACATTTTACTCTACACTCAAGTATTTTTTATACTCTCTCTTCACCACTTGAAATCTTTAAGCTCTCATACCACACACTAAATCTACAGGCCCTTTCACTCCCCATAATTCACAATTGTTGAAGGAAGCCATTAATTCTTCCTTTTTAAAAGTTAACAAAAATTCTCCCCATTATTGATTTTATCTTTCAAAATAATTCTAACATTTTTAAAGATATGTCAAAAAATTGTACACAGAAAAGCCATCATGATGATTTCCTATCCGATTCGGAAATGAAATTTATCTTGAAAAAAGTAATATTAAATTTTGGTTGATTGCATACGAGGTCGTCAAACATATTTCGTCTGTAAGTCATAGCTAGTTCTTTATTACGGGTCTAATTTACTCCCACTACAAAACCTTTTTATTATTGCAGGCATCTATATGGGGCATATAGTCCGTACGTTACTTAAGAGATAAATTAAGTAAATAAATAGTAGAGTTCTGTAAAGCAGTGTTAAATTTTAATGCGAGTGACGCCAGAAAGCCAGACTTAGAATTGCGGTCGCACATAATTTTATTAAGGGTTAGGGACAAGATAATCAACAATAATAATATGATGATGATTACATAAAAAAAAAATAAGTCACATAAAAAAGCGATGATGAATCTATTCATATTTAAGGGAAGGGATACAACCAGTCCATGGCCCTTGTTTTAATAAACTAGAAGCAATAATATCTGTAACAACTATCTGGAAACTTCAAGAGCTCGTTTGTTCTCATGTCTCTTGGGGTAAAGACAGTCTGTCACTCAGTAAAACTAACTTAAAAGTCTCAATGGACAGATAGTTAAATGCCTATAATGGATGCACAGAGTCAATGCAAATGCACTGGGAGAGTCTTAACGACTGATGAAATGTTCCAGATGCCCAATGTTTCAGTTCGTTAGAAAAACAGTGTTTTTCATGTCGTTAGCCAGTCAATCCTTTACCACTTATTTGCTTACTCGTGATCATTTTAAGGTTTTATTCTGGTTAGTAGAACGACTATTAAAATCAACAACAACTTCCACCCTTCATCGGTTCATGCATTCATAAAACGCATTTACATTATTATGCATCCCATTGACACACACACACACATTAATACTCAAATCTCAACGCTACTCAAGGGCTACTAAACTAAACCTAAACTACACCACACTCACACTTATAATAGGTCTTTTGTTCAAATACCACAAGTTAATATAAGTCATGTCATGTATACATTATAGTAGAGGTGAAGAAGATGTAGAGATCCATTGCAGGGTGAAACCCTTTAAATGGAATGATAAGAAAACCTGAGACATTTAGAAGACATTAGTGCCAGTCAAGCTCATCATTTAGGTTCAGTGAGCATTCAAACCTGTCAACAGTTTGTGTCCCTCTTTTCATGACTTACATAATACATGTAAGCAGACTGTGTACTGCAAGTACATTCAAACTCTGTTACCTTACGATTTCCACAAATTGTTAAGGTAACTCTAACCAATATCAATGAATCTATAAATCTAAGAGAAATAAATACCCAGGATAATGAAGCATAGGTAATAAAAAACTTGGTTGAATGGCAAAAGTACTAAGCTTGTATAAGTTTTTAATACTATCCGTATTTGATCTTGATACTTTTTTAAACATAGAATCAGGGTTGACTCTGTAGAATAAGAATTAATAGGATTTAGTTTGGTTCATAAAGGTGTTAAATCAGTATCTGATGAAATGGAAGGTTTTTTGAAAATCAGACTGGGACATGGACATAATATTTATTAGAATGTATTCATCCTCCTAACTGGCAGACTGCTTCTCTGTTACACTCTTCTTATTATTTTATTCTTATTTCAAGACCTTTGTAATTCTTTCTCAATCTTGTCTTTCAATCCAAATATCCTGCTGTCAGGGTGAAAACTGCTCTCAAGTTACACAAACACCTATCACGCCCATTATTTCAAAATCCGTAAAGAGACATTCAATACATGTGCAGTCACAGAGTCCTGCTCGCGTTTTAAATTTCATTTTATTCAGACGTATCCCTTAGTACTTTTACAACATTTACCTTTTACTAGGCAATCTTATCCCTCTTCTGTGTTATTCTTGTTTTTATTCCAATTCCAGCCCATTATTTTAAACCAAAAGGAGCAGTCTTTAATGTTCTTTCTCGGTTACTTAACACCCCAAAAATATACAATTCAGAGACAACGAGACTACCAAGGGTTAAGTATAGACTAAACTAATAATAAATTTAATGAAATTGAATGACTAAAGAAAACTCCCTATTTGCACTTTCATATACAAACCGTACTGAAATTTGTATGAATTCATCCTCATCTTGTATTCTACTCAAATTTTTTTTCAATTAATAGCGAGTGGAATCATATTCATAGGCAGTTAGTTAATCAATTCTATTTTTGTATTGAAACACAAAAACTGGCAACAATATTCATTCAATTACTCATGTAAACTTACTCTTCAGTCTGCAACACGACCATCGCTTTCTCCATGTAAAATACCTTTTGTCTACTTTTAATAAATTGGGTTCTATTTGATTAATACTTGATTGCAGTCATATTTCAGCCTTTTAGTTTAATACTGAGAAAAAAATGCCGTAACCACCTCACATGATGCCAAAACCACTGGATCAAAGCTAGAAGGAAGTGGACTCAATAGATTGTAA
The DNA here is from genome assembly GCA_034698605.1 of Isotoma decorata. Taxonomy (NCBI): domain Eukaryota; kingdom Metazoa; phylum Arthropoda; class Collembola; order Entomobryomorpha; family Isotomidae; genus Isotoma; species Isotoma decorata. Next base: position 16,666 of record JAQGBU010000435.1, read on the forward strand.
TTGTAAAACAAACTGTGATGAGGAGGTTGGTCTCCTATTGTTGATGGCTATTAAATTTACTCTCTAATTTTTTCATACAGATCATCATCATGTATACTCATTATGAAGGAAAAGGGACCTTTCTCTCTTCTAGAAGATATCTAATCCTATACTTCATCATTGGTACGGATGACGGGTCTACAAAATGTATTTTGGAGTGCAGCTTCAGTCTTCTGATGAAGGGCTGATAGTAAAAGCGTCAGATATTATTTCCGTTATATTCTTTATCATCATATAATAACAATACCATATTATGTTTAGTATTATGGTTTTTGAGAAGCCACAAGAGTGAAACCATCTGTCAATTTTGTTGTGTTGTCTGTCGTGTTGATTCAGATGGAATGGAATGGAATCATGGACACAATCCTTCTGACTTCTTTTACATGACGTGATGTGATACCATAAAACATTCTTACTGAGAAGGTATGAACTATGATATCTTCTACCAGATTCATGGAGATGCATAAACTAAAATAAAGAACTTGATCACTGAACAACGAGTTTGACTCTTGGGCTTTCAGAAAATAAATAATAATAATAATTCTTTAACTTGATACTCATTCATTAGATTTCCCTGTTGGTACACACAAACAAGGCTTCTTCGTCACATAATACTGTATTCTTATCTTAAATTTTATAACTTGGTGTAAGAGAAACTCCTTGTCAAGTCACCTAGGCTAGTCTACTTTTGGTACTGTATTCCTAGATGTTAATATGAATTAGTTAGCTTAGCATAATACTATCAAAAAAGAGATTCTTAATTCGATTTGGACTGATGATTATAATGAGTAAAACATCACCTTTTTTATTTATACTTTCTTCTCATACTGGGATTTTTATAACCTAATGCTTATTATTTCCAGAGTAATGTCTCTTCTTGTCTACGATTTCCATCATCATCATAGATTACCTTACCAATGCTCTTTTACCTGCAGGTTTTTGTTAGTCAGGTAAGATATAATATATTCCATGAAGTGAACGAACATGCTAGATGTAACTGAACTGCTGAAGATATCGATTTCAATTGAGTTAATCAACTTCATTCAAGATCAAGAGTAATAACTTACGTACACAAAACCTGCCTAAACCAACATCTACGATTAAGTTTAAAATATAAAATTCTTATATTTTGTGACATCAAAACTTTTAATTAATGCACATGAATACATAGCCATAGTTAGTATTTATACGTTCATTTCTCCTGCATCTATTTATCTTAAATGTACACCTCTTAAGACAAAGGTTTTCCTAATTTAAGCCCAGTAACTGTGCAAATTCTTTATTCCGTGTGAGTGATCAGGAAGAGAGAGAAGATTTAAAATATTTTAAAAGTGAATGAAAGCGTGTCTTCAATTGTATAATTGCATTCAGTTTGAGGATTTGCCTTCCCATAAGAAAGAAAAATAAGCCAACTCAATCGTGCTTTGAAAAATACCAATATAAGTGCATTCTTGCTTTGCTCATTAACTAAAAGATTAGGAGCACTATATAATACCGTAAGTACTTTCCAATTCTCTTACATTTGTCTTCTCGACCCAAAACGTGAGCCAAGAAGACATTTATCAAAAAAAACTAAAACGATTTTTCTTGGCAAAATACCTTTACCTTGTTTTGACTGTTTAAGGGGACATATTTTAGACACACTTAAAACAAACTAATCTTTTTCAAAAGGAAAAATGTACTTAGGAGCCACTCCAACTAAGAAATAGTTATTTAGGGCTAAGGCCTTGCTTTTAAGTGAATATAAAAGAGAGAAGGGACAGAAAAAATAAATAACACAAGGGGACAGCAAAAAGGGACAACAAGGACCAAAGGATCATGGGGATAAAATAGTAATAATAATAATGACTAATGATTTACAGAGAAATGTTGCTTGTTAAATGATTAGAATCAGTTGCTCAGTGAGTGTCTCACTGTTTTCAGTCTTTGAATAACTAAAACACACTGCTTAGCTTGGTTTGACTTATTCTAAATTCTCATATGCAGTGGCACTTTTTAATAACATCAGATCAGAAGAGCTAGAAGAACAACAGACTGACACCATGAGGGTTACAAAATTACAAACAACAACACCAACACCAGCAGTGATCTTCCTCAGTGCTGCATTTTGATGATGGTCCTTTTTATTTTTTTTTCTCATCTAAAGTCAAGTGAAGCCAAGAGTGAAATCCCTACAGATTACAGATTGTTGACTATTCTGTCTTAGAAACAAAGCAGGGACAATAATAATTATGGATTGTTCGTTCGTGTGATGGAATAATTGAGATTCTATCAAATAAAGTTCATGCTTACACTAAATCTCCCAGGTAGCACCTGTACCCAACCTGTAACATATTTTACAAAAAACTCACTACCATCACATCATAAGATGATAAGCTATGTTCAAACTTAAGTCACAAGTAGTCCCAGACCAAGAGAACATCCCTCCTGATATTCTGATAGACAGAACGATTTGCATTAATTTTTTTTTCCATAATTATATAATAACATATAAAGATTCTGTATAATTCGAATTCAAAGCATTGAGGACAATTGAACTTCTTAAGTTGATGAATAAAGCAGAGAAATACAATGATAAAAAATACACAATGATCATGAGTTTCCCTTATCCTTTCTAGTTGTCTATTTTCTTCTATTCCTTTGGATTTTGTTACGTTATGGTTGTTCAACTTTAAAGCGTTCCAAACAATAATAATATAATTTTTTTACCCAAAATGAAAAGGGTTTGGTCTATATCTACATACTTATTATTATGTAGGTAAAATTGTGATTGTGAGTATATTCTGCGTGTATTGTCCACATTTGAAGTCAAGTCTAACCAAATTCATGTCTTCTTCAAAATCTCATGGAACTAGTTAGTCTTACTCTGTCAGGATGACATGGCAAGTAAAACAACCAACACCATCAATTGTTATCTCAAAGAAGTGTATAGATTGTTGATGTTGATCCTTCAGCTCGCTCGCACTTAAAATCACTCAAGTTCTTCTTCTAACTACAATTCGATTTATTTCGACGTATTCCTATCTTAACAATTACAATGCTTACTCTTCCATGTTACAAATAATATAATACAAGAACATCAAATTCATGCATCCATTTATAAACCTATCCATCTTCTCTCCAAAACACCACACCTAATCCATAAGATTTCAAAAGTAGTAGTAGATTCAGGTAAAAAAAATTGAAAAAGTGCTGCGTCAATTTGATCCATATGCATGTGAAGTAGTGGTAGGTAAGCAGGGAATATTATTATAATTTACCTTTTTTATCAAGTGTTTAAACTTTTGAACTTTCTTGAGGTAAAAGTGTTCAAATTATTTGGTCATGGAATGACTTGTCTAGTCGTAAATTGTAAATACCTGCCGATTATACCTGGCTTGCCTTATAAGAATTGGTTTGATGTGGGGATGCAAGTGTTTAAATTAAATGTCATGGTTGTCCTTAGTTAAACACAAACAATGTCGTGTATTCTCATTTTAAGCAGATACTTCAATAAATTGTGCCACTTACCTCGGATTGTTGAAGTTTGAGCAAAGTTGAGAATCTGAGTCCACCAAAGCAATATCAGGAGTATCCGTTTTATTTCCATTATTATTTTAAAGCGTTGTCAGTCACCAGTGAAATTCTATAAAATTTGAAAACAAACTAATTAAATACTTTTTTTTGACTTGGCATGAAATTAAACAAAAGATTTTTGTAAGCTGGAGGGATAGCAAAGCTTCTTTGTAATTTCCTTCACTCATATTGAATGTATTTCAGGTCTTGTAGCAATTAAGGAAGTTGTAAGCGTTAGACATAAAAATGAAAAGCTTCCAGCCATTGTTTTCATCTCAAAATTTTGATACTCGACTTTTCTATTCGCTATTGTTTATGCATTTAGCTGTCCAGCATCATTCCATATTCTCATCCAATATGATAATTTCACATGAACCTTCAAGTTTTGGTTTCAATGAACTCAAAGACAGTAAATGATAATGATTATCCAAATGAAATAAATAAATAAATTGCTTTATGTCACCCAAGAAGTTTTTTTGGAATTAGCTAGTCTAAATCTACATCTATTGCATGAAGTAGATGAAATGGGTTCTGGGAAGAAGTAATGTCCATGCTTAAGAACGAGAATACAGACAAAAAGAAGACTCAGAAGATAGATAACTATAACAGACAAGAAGATTGTAAAACAGTAAAAGAATATTATTATTTTATGACCTAAACAGATTGTTTGAAGAGGAAAGGTCTCACCATGGTGGAAATTTGGCTGGCAGTTTCCCCTTTTATACAACAAAAGGACCCCCCCAATTGTGTAAGATCTTTTACAAATAAACTGCCTTAAGGGTATGTCTCAAAATTTTATTTATTTCTGTACACAATACTACCATCCCTCTATTTTTCTGTGGTATTGGTCTGTCACAGTTTTTTTTTCAAAAGCAAAAAGTACAAATTGGATTTCCAATAAGTAGCAGTAGTACTTAAGTACCTTAAGCATTCTAATGCTCTTTGTGTTAGTACACCTTAACAATAAACAGATTTAGCAGATTAAAGGAAAGGGAACTCATGGCCTTTTACTTTTCCAGTCATTAGAATGACTACCTTTATTATACTTTATTAATTTATTAATTGACAATAGTAGTAATAAATGTTGTGAGAAGTATCAAGTAATAAATAGGCAGGGCTAACCTATTAAATTGCGTAAGGGTTATACTTAAATTTTTAAGGGTATCATTATGCTATTAGTATTACGTGCGTTTACCTACCTTTCGTATAATAAATCTTGCTCAAGGAGATGACACGAGGAGTGTTTTTTCTAAATATATCTCTATTTTACCGAATATTTAATTTCATTTTGACTCTACTGTGTCATCTATACCTTTCTTCAAGCTCAAAGTTTTATACAAGAGTTTTTTTAAACGGACTTTGGGGTTTATCCTCTTTATTAGTAATAATTAATTAATAATTTTACATACTTTTACATAATTTTACATATTTGTTATCAAAATCAGAACCAATAATGTATGTAGATTAAAGCTTAAATTATTCTTAATGATTTAAAAAATGCAGCTTTTTCCTATGACCATAATAATTGATGTACATTTTAAATCAGCATTTAAAAATAACTTTATGAATAAAAAGCTGTTGTGCAATATCTTCAATATGTACACATGTCGTATTTTTTTCCAAGGGAGGAACATGATATATTAAATCCTAAAAGTCATCATAAATTATTTAAGTCACGTCTTTTCATCATTAAGTTATGTGTCAAAATGAGAGTACATTCAGAAGAAAGCCTCACAGAGCAAAAATAAGTTTCTTTACAAGATAAAAATGCGTTTGCAAAAGACTAGAAGAGCAAAGAGTCAAAGAGCAACTGTGGTCGATACATTTGAATAACAGAAATAAGGAAATAACTGACAATTAGGTTTGTAGCAAACGAGAATAAACAGTCTTACCGGCCTATAAAGCCTCGTGTGGAATCACTAAAAATCCACAATAAATAAACAAACGTGGTTCCACAGTAGTAGTAACATCTCTTCAGCTATTAGGAACAATGAAGACAATAAAATTTTCCACGCTAACAAAACCCAAGACTTCTAGTTATATTATACACAACACAACCAAAATCAAACAACAGACAGTCAGTCTCACTTTAACAAAATTATAATTATCTTTTATTGCATTTCTTCCCTGCAAATACTACATACACTCAAGCAGACAAGTCTCCACAAAATTTATTTATCAAAGACCCACTGCGCCACGAATTCTAGTCCAACATTTTCTTACAATTTATCATATTTTTACATTAAAACTTAACTTCAGAAAGTTTAAAATACATATCGTATGGAATAATGAACGTTTATAGTCAAGATGAGAAAATATAGTTCACAATTCACTATCAACTGCAAATACCATGCAATAATAATAAGTAAAGTATGAGTCTAATATTGGAAAATTCGAAAGTGTCACGTTTCCCCAGAATAAGCTTATATGAAACTTTATTAATAAATGCTTAATGAATCCCAATTTGACAAAATTGCTAAAATCTCGGAAATCTACTCAATCAGTCTTCCACTTTATGATCTGATGATGCTGATCAGTGGAATAATTTTCAGTTTAAAATTGTTCGTTTTTAATAATAATTCACAAGCCAGGAGTATCTCAGAAGTCTTGGGAAAATTAGAATCTTGGACTGACTGGAGATGAAGACTGCATGGCTGTAAAACTCACCGTCAACTGATCCCACTGGAGTGTGGCAGAGTTGCTTTAAGTCTGAACGAGAGAATCCCTCCTTGAACAACTTCTTTCTAATATTAAAAAAGTACAAAACTACTGATGAATAGTACTGCTAAGGAGCTTAGCTTTAGCTATTAGTATCAGCATTCAATTGCTGTAATAATGGTTCCCTATAACATACTTTTGTAGTTTTGGTATAGCTTAAAAACACTAATCTTAACCGATTACCCTCCCTTGACTGTTACTGACTGACTGCTGAGACTCACTCTGTCCCAGAAGAGTAAGGATAGGCAACTTGTGTGAGTCTCCCTTAAGACTTAAATATCTTCAGGACAGAGCTGAATACTCACTTCTGTCCCTTCAACTAATATTCAATTGAAAGCGAAGAAAAGGCAATGCTCACTGACATCACTTGCACATATCAAGGGAGTCACTTTGTGCTGAAGGATGTAAGATGGATTGTATACTAAACATAGTTTACTGTGTCCCAAAAGTCCACAGGTATAAAACCCCTAGCTCAGATAAACTTGTAAGTTTTAATGTGGCTGTCTTCTCAGTCGACTTATAGTACCTAATTGATTGTCACAGTGGTGCAAGAGACAGACCCTTTGTGGAAAGAGACAATATACAGGACCCAAGTGTTATTATTTTAAAACCAAGAAAGAGACAGATGAAATATATTATTATTATTTGATTTTCCCTTTTTCTTTCGTGTCGACTACTATCACTACAATTCTTTGAGGACACTTTGACAAGGGACATGGTTCCAAGATGGAACAGTTTAAAAATCTGAATCTGGTTCACATCGTTCTATGTAACTTGGTTGGTTATCTTTCTAAAAGAATCTTAAAAAGTCACTTAAAACCTATACATTATGTGCTTATTTATCGAAGGAGGGAAATATCTGGGAGATTCAGTAATCTTGCCTTATTTCATATATCCCTTAAAGCCTCCAGCCATCAGTCCTTGAGTCCTCGATCTCTTGATCTTTCTTTCTGTCCCCTATTTTCAATAAAGCTTTTGAGAAATAGTACCATGAGATAACGTGTTGTGACATTAAACACCACTAAAAAGTGAACCTTTTGCCAAATGCACATACATTCATAGACATATACTTAAGTGAAGAAAGACAGGAGGGGTTAACTATAAAATCCGTTCTTAGACCCTTATTTTATCTTACAGTATTCCATCATCAGTTCATACTTCACGAGTAGAAATCCAAACTTGATGATCTTTCCTTGTTTCTGAATTTATTTGACTAGTTGGAGATTTATCTGCTCGGAAGAGACGGGACAAAAATGTCTTATCGTCTTATGTTACTCTACTGTTTCCTAGCTTAAAATATCTGCTCAGTTTCCATCCTCATGTACATTATTCTTGTGCATGTATGCTTCTCTGACTCTGACTGTCAGCTCTCCCAAGAAGGCCAATTCTGTTGTTTCAATTCTCAAGATTTATAACTTCTGCTCCAACACTTTTATGAATCCTTTCTTGGGTCCTTTTATTTACTGGTTACACCATCATCATATTATCATCTACAATAGCCTCATTTAACTATCGCCCATCAAGTCATGACAGTATTACTCTGCGAGTCATTACTCTCTGCTAGAACTGTTATCATACTGGTGAGTCTACACACGTTCACATTTACAACACACTTTTAAGCCTTACGATAGGATTTTTTCAAGATAGAAACATAAAAATGTAACTTTTACTGCTAACTATAGATGTGATAATGAAAAAAGAAAATAAACACAAAGCTTGACACATAGTTGGAAGGGCTAAAAAGAAAAGAATGCAGGGGACATAGTTCAAATATGACCAGTGTGACATTTCACAGCAAATTCACTCAAGAACATAAGAGCAATATATTAAACGAGCTTCATGAAGAAACAAGACGTAAAAGTTGGGATCATAAACATTCTGTTTCACTTTGTGACATGCATAACAAGTAGTATTTGTCAGAAGCTTCACACGAGTCATCATGATCAGTTAGTTCGAATAGTACATGCATATTTGTAGTAGACGGTTTAGTAAGTCAGTACTAAAACTATAAGGCCATCAATATTATTATCAATGTCCATTTTTTAGCCATTGGATCCTATTCAACCACTACACACTGACAACTGATTCTCTTCTCATTTAAATAACGACCAGACACTTGGCTTTAAAAATCCTACACATCAGGGGACAATTTTATGAAACTTCTACCTGTTGCGTTGTTTTAAGTCCACCAAACATGATAATGATGATCGAGTAGTTTCGTGTTGTGTCAAAAATCAAATATTTAAACTTAATGTATTATTTTGGATGCATGATAAATTCAAGAATTAAAGCTTAGCTGACTATATAGTAGTAAGTAAGCTAGGTTTAGGGGAAGCATTTACTTTGTGAGAAATGTTTATGATGCAGAAGAGCAAAATAGAGAAAAAAGCTTTAACTCATCTTGGATGCAAAGAAACACTTGGCCTTTCGATTTCTGATGGCCTGATTTGTGAGTTTTCGAATTACAGAAATGGATAAGGATAAATGGACTCAAACAAAATGACAGGTTTATTGTTTGTCCAAAAAGATACTTCACCCAACTTCATCTTTTACCTGCCCCTTTCCATTGGCTTGTGAATTTCCAGCCGTTTAGTTAGCCATACATCTTTTCTGAGCTTCTGACCCTATCTTTCTCAACTTAAACACTTCAATCATGGTCCAACTCTTATTCTCTACATTATTGCAAGCTTTTGTATTCCAAAATCCATTATGTCAATTCACAGTAGGAAATTCCGGTGTATAAAGCTATAAAGAGCATTTCTTATTGTGTTGTCTTCTATAGTCTCTTCTATTCCATCATACTAATCCTAATCCATCCATCGATCTCGATCCAAGTCTTATTTGACGTTACAAGTACTCAAAACCCACTATCGAACATCTTTCTATTTTCTCTCTCTTGTGATTATCACATTAATCTTAACTTTATCGCTTTTAATAAGCGTGACAGGCTACCATTATTTGTAATCATTTGATCTGATGCGGAGTTAATTAGTTAAGGTCGACGCTGTTGTGATGTCACACATAAGTTTGTCAAATCTGATGCATGACAATGAATATATTTAAAGGGTACGTACTTACACACATACAAAAAGTGTTAAGTTCAACCACAGAGGTGCAGAGAATGTGAAATAAAATGTTAAATTCAAACCTTTAATTATAGAATTTAGTAAATATACTTTCTTCACTGTGACGGTGAAAGCTTTCATTGCTTTTTGTACTAACCATTTTTAATGTATTTTAGATAAGAGTTGTAAAACAATTTGTTCTTCCACTCGCACTCATTTGATTCTTGGATGTACAAATTGTTCATTCTCCACTTACTAGTTAACTTCGTTTATAGTGAATAAGGCTTCTAGTCAAACCTGCGTTAAACCTTATCTGCTAAAGCTAAAACTCATCCCATGAGAATAACGCCAAGTGTTCAATATTAAATGGGATGGGAGACTTGTTAACCCGGTTCTTATTGTCATTCCTTGCTACAATCTTTTTTGAAATTACAACTTACTCATAGTCGAATCAAAATACTTTTGTGGTTTGATGCCGTTAACAAATACGAGAATCTACTGGATGTAGAAGATATGTCTTACTAAATTTCTTACCACCAGTGCAAATATATCTATGTGTAGGTAGGAGAATCCACAAACCAGATGAAAAAATATGAAGACGACACTATAAAGTGCAGAATGTGTCTCCGATTTGACACGTGGTAATTATTTTTGTACAAGCACACCTTAAGTCGGCACCTCTATCATGATCATGTCAAATTTTATGATGCAATTTGTATTTTAGAAAAGCCTGAAAGGTGTTGAGAATGAAATGGGTTGAAATATTGGGTTTAGTGTGAGATTAGGTCTGTCCACTTCAACCTTCCATTAGACAACAGTTGTTTTACTTAAGTCAGAACATGATGATTTTATTGACTAGGAATATAATGAGCTGTCAAAATACCGCAGGGTAATTAAGTAAGAAATGTAACTAGAAATTCTGACTGCAAATTAGGCCTCATAAATGCAGTAGCACACTCTTAGTAATTCAGAGAATTCCTTATCTGAGTAGCCTATTCTTTTGTTTCTGAATGACCTGTCTCCCATATGACCTGTCTCCCTGACAAGCGCTAGACTGATTTCTGAGTTATTTGTGAAGGATTTTTCAGCTGGATATTACCGTTGTAAAAGAACGACTTATGTAAAACTGAAAATAATTTTATTTCATGAAAATCTTATAATAGAAGATTGTAATTTTGTTTGATCATTCATAATTCGTGATTGATCTATCATTATTATATTTACTAATTACCGTTAACTTTGTTTTTCAGCCATCTTCGATATATATAGCCCTTAAATATAATTGCGTCTGGTAAAAATCGCGTTTGATGAAATAAATCAATCCCACATAAAGAGTCGGAGCAGTCCTATTCCTGTCTTCACACGCAAAAATACAACTCCTTGAACATTTATTGGCTTAGAAATTGATGCTTTTTTCATTATCATTCATGAAACAGACAATCGAAAATATTCGTAAGATTTAGAAGAAAATATGGTGGAAACATCGTACACTTGTTATAGGTAATATTGTTATATTATTATTAATTATTATACAGTCAAAAGTTTATTAGAATTTTCTAAAATTTTCCTTCAAATTATTAAGGCCTCATAGAACCTCAATCTTTGTGGAGGGTTGAAACAATATCCAAAAATGGGCTTTGAATTAAGGTTTACGGTACTCACATAGCATGAAATTGGATTCAGTAAACATCATAGTTAATACCTCATGCCACTTTATAAAAATCCTCTTCGGTTGGAAATCAGTTAGGATGTTTCATAATTGTAAGCCTTTTGACAATAAATCCGTTATTATTATTATAAAAACACTAAAGTACGTCCAACAAGTATCTAAATTAAGAATGATAGATATAATAGTGAACTGGACTTTTCTATCAGATGGATTTAAATCGAATCCCTTCTAAAAAATGACTTTAACTGCAACAAAACTAACATTTCGAAATATTATTATTTTATTAAATCAAACATGCCCTGTATGAATATGACTGGCTGGCTGGTTAAGTTTGACATTATGTATTGATTATTCAGGTAGAGTAATTATTAAATTGCCTATCGATACAATATATCTATCATATATTAACAACACCTTTGTCATACGTGATAATTGTCACAGGATTTACTAAGTAGACATGCTTTTGTAGGTGGAGTAACGTAGTGTTTGGTCACATTTATAATATTGTATATGAAGAACAGGAATTTTAATAACGCTTACATTTTTACAGAAACAGATCTGATGTTTAGTTAAATAGTTTAGTTTGATACGATGCATGTCTTTAGTATATTCTTAAAAGCTGATAGGAAGGATTCGTGCATTTAAGCCGGATCTGGTAAATAATTCCGAATTGTACAGCTTTCGAATTCATATTCGTTTTAAATGTCACTTCCTATTTTCTCTCAAAGATTAAGTTAAGAATTTTGACTATTTTCTGTGTGGGCGGTTGAAGTAAACCACAGGCCGCACAGGCTCGAGCCTGTGGAGAGCCTGCAGGCTCTCCCAATGGAGAGCCTGCGGAGAGCCTGTGGGGAGCCTGCAGGCTCTCCCTATGGAGAGCCTGTGGAGAGCCTTCCTGTTGCCAAATAGCAGTTCTTTTTTAAATTAAACATAATTAACCTTTTTAAATTAAACCTAAAATTAAACCTAACCTTACCTTTTTAAATTAAACCTAGGACCTAACCTTTTTAAATTAAACCTAACCTTTTTAAATTAAACCTAACCTTTTTAAATTAAACCTAACCTTTTTAAAT
>JAQGBU010000436.1:0-28728 GCA_034698605.1 Isotoma decorata
ATGTCAGAAAACAGAACTTGAAAAAGTTGATTCTGTCAAAAGTTAGAGCGTTGACAGATGGACGGATGGACGGATCGACGGATCGACGGACGACACTACCATGTGCCGGCTCTTCGCGCCACTTAATAAGGAAACCGTACATTAGCACAGAATGTTTTTAATCTAGTGAGATCGTTAGGTTTTGTCTGAATTTACGTTTTTTTCTTTATTGTCTTCCCTGCTTCAGTATAATTTTTTCTCCCACTACCGGTAACATTCTTACATAAAACATTTATTATTTGCAGAATACACTACAGACTAGATTTAAAGATAATCAAAAGCATAATACCTTCAGAAAGCTCTTTATTAATTTTTCGAAGAATCAAAACCTTTACCATGTCTTTAATGGTTGTGTCTGTGATCTACATATTTCCAATCCGGTGGTTTATCCCATTTACGAAAAAGCTTCAGATCAAAGAGGCACTTTCATCTGATAAACAATACTGTACTGGATCATGAATGGGTAATATTAGCCGCGGTGAGATGGTGAGAAGCTTAAGGATAGTAGGAAGAGAATAATGATAACTGATAACTCACTGTTTATTGTTGAACTTGAATTTATGTGTAGTGATGTATGCTTGTTTTACAAGTTGGACCACGAGAAATTATTTTAGAAGCACTCGGGTCGGGATGCAAGAAAACGGTTTCAAAACACCGGCTTTTGAATATTTAGAATTATTCAAGTAAAAAAATTGTAGTTGACAACCAATTAGAAATAAAAGGTAACCCAAGTTACTCAAGCTCTACTAAAATAATTTTTTAGACTTTCTCCTGGTCAAACTTTACTATACAGTCGCCTTAAGGATCTGGAGTACTTTTATTGCAAACAAACTATGAATCGTATAATGCTAATCGTAGAAGGAAAACTGGAAATTTTGGAGATTAACAGCTATTGACAGGGCTCAGTTTTTGGATGTAGTATGATTCAATAGACAGTTGTTTGAACTAGTGCGACTTCTAGGTCAATTGTGTATATGACTTATCATCAAATTGCAACAGACATCGGTGTAGAAAAATGGCTAAAATCATCGGATTTTTTGTCTTACATTAGCCGCTAGAAATCAGCAAACTTATTTTATAACAATTAGAACTAGGATGGCCACTAGTTTAAACGATTTTCTATCAAATGACACTAATTTTAACAATGTAGATATTTCCTGTCGATAGCTGGTAATTGCCAAAAATGCAATGTCGGTTAATTTTGTAAGATGGTTGAGTTATATGTGACAATGATAGCAACATTATCATATTATTTTTAAAAAAATTATTTACAAAATTTACATTCCGAAACCGCTCCCAACCACTGGATATTTTAAGATTGCATCATACAATAACCAGTAAGTTATCGTCTTCCTCGTATCATCCGATCCTAAGTATAGGAAGTAGGAACTAGTGAGCAGTGAACATGAGCTCGTATAATACTAATTATATCGCTAAACTCAAAAAATTTTGGGCTTATTCCTGCACGATCTGTTAGCTTCAATTAAAAAAATTAAGTAAAAAAGAACAAAAAACATATTGAATTGAACAAAGATTTTTGAACGTTTTCAATTTTCATTCCATTAATTCAATGGCATCGACATTTTAATATCTGGGCACTTTTTATTTACAAATGTTGCAACTGCAAATACTGATTGAGTGGGCAAATAGAAATACCACCTTCACGGACAAAATGATACGTCTTAAATTGTCCACTACTGAAGAATTTTAATGTGTATGATACCAGCCTACAATTTTTAAATATGTCGCCTTCATATATATTGATGATAGTAATATATTTAACAGACCCATGGTAATTTTAATATAAAGCTACTCATTTTTAGCACATACCTCAAAGGAAGTTATGGGTGTTTCTATCCTTAATTGAATTAAATGAGATCAAACACACAGTACTATAAAGAACGGAGAGTAAAAACGTTATCACAAGCTTAGGTATGTATATTTTAAATAACATAAGCCTTATCAATATATTTAATTTAACTCATCAATATTCATCATTATTCATTTTGAATTTAAACATGAACCCCAAACCTTAAAGAATAAATGCAGGAATCACACTTCATACAAATAGTTTTATCTCACTTGCGTGTGGACAGATTTAGATAGCTCAAAACTTTGCATGTGAGTAGTAGCATCAATCAAATAAACTTGATATCTATTCACAATTCCCATCTAACTGTTGGTTTGTGATTTGTGGTTTGTGGAGTAAAGTAACTTGTATTAATGACTAAATGCATCAATGCAATTTTCCGATGATCAATAAAATAATACTCAAAAAATATGTTCGCTAGTAAGTAGCAGTATTTTCATCATCAGAATGCAATAAGAAAGAAATATTTTTACATGCAACAATCGAAATGCCGCATAGTTACATATACCAAGCCCTAAATTAGTTGGATGCAATGAAAAGACAATAGAGCTTGCTAGAAAAATCCATACGATTTGAATTATATACATCCAAAAAAGGAAGTTAGTCGTAAATGGACAAGAAAGCTTTGATTTACCGTGAAAATTACAAATAATGCTAAAATAAATCAAGGGCACTAAACCATCTATGGTTAAGTTTGAGTGAAGCAGATTATTTTAATTAAAATTTGTAACATATCATGAAAATTTTCAAGTGCAACTTCCGGACTTACCTGTAAAGATGCTGTTTTAGCTAGCGTGGATTATTGAATCGGATTCTTTAATTTGCGACTATTTTATTTTTGAGGAATATTTGAATTCAAATTAAAGTTACAAGTTTTTCTGTAGTTCAGCTAGTGCACCAATTTGATCAATAACTAAATTCGAAAGATACCTAGGTCTGTTGATAGATTTTGCTCAGGAAATATTGATAATTTGGTTTAATTTAATTCCCCCAAGACAGTTTTTAATTTATTTCGTTATTCGCGAATTATATATTTTCTTTATGACTCTTCACACAAAACGTTTGTACTAAAACTAATTGGGGGATGAAAATCTGGTGTAACTTTATTAAAAAACAGTATTCTATCGAAATTTACTCCAAACGGCAGTTCTAAGCATAACTTGTGGATTGTAAACTAAAGAAGTTTGGTTAAAATATCCTCACACAAACGATGTTAAACGACAACTAAAACTAAACATAAATTACTTATAGATAGCGTTTGAAAGTTAACTAGCTTCGAAAGTTGCAAACCCAAACCAACCATACTATGCCATTCATTCAATAATTAGTTTGCTATGTTAAATAGCTCATTAAGTTACTGTAAATATTCATTTTCCAATCCAGAAAGGACTATTTAGTCTTAAGTTGTAACTTAAGGCACAAATCAGAATTGAATTATTTTTCTATCTGTACACGTTCGTTCACGACCACCCCGTGACATTCACATTATTTGTAAATCTTCAGTGATACAATGAGTGATAGCGATGACTCATCCCTGAAAAATTTTTCTCTTTACGGGTAAGAGTGTCTAAACGCTTGTCAAAAACACCTAAATTTTAGGCTTTGACACAAAATCTAATTTATCCATTACTGTAAGGAAGGGCCGACAGAAATTTTACACGTTGACGGACCTAACAAAGAGTACCTCATAATTTGAAGATAAACGGTTCTTCGAAGTCCATAAATTCCATTCATAGAATAATAGAAAAGGACAACTTCCAGTATCCCAATTTTAATGTTTGTCGAGCTTCTCCCATTGTAAGAATGTTATCTAACATAGAGACACAAGACTGTTTAATGTTTGCCCTTCATTTCAAGATTTTCAAGGACACCTCAAAAGATCCTTTTCTACCTGTTTCTTCATTCCATGATGATGGGCTTCAAGCTGCTTGTTTGCCCCTACATATTGTTTAAATATACTGACTTTGGGTCCAGGACGTGGATGATATATTATAGAATCATCCATAACAGGGTAAGCTTAGGGTAAAGATTGCTTTGTTGGTGTAATATTAATCTAGTAGCCTGCCTAGGACCCAAAGCCTAAATCTCAGCATCCGAGCTACCCTTCTTTCCCTTCCTATAATTCTTTCGAAAACATGTCATGACTCTATAGGGTCTTACATTCCTAACGAACCTTTCCTTTAAAAAGGTGAAAAAAAGGTTGAACCATTTAAAAGTTGTAAAGGGACCGGAGAAGAATAATTTAAAACACCGGTTTTTAGGTCACTTTAATTCCTTGTTCTTAAATCCCTCCATTTTTAACAAATGAATGGAATTTAACCTGTATAAAAAGAACTCCAGAGTTGGGATCTCAACATAATGATCTTTTCTGTTTTCTAAGATCTTAAGGCTTTTGTTTCTATTATTTCTATCATTCACAGAAAAATTTTCAAAACCTTTTAGTTTCATTGTGCCCTTTACTAAGGAATGCTGAAGTTGACAAAGAAACTTATTTTAGTAAAAGAAAAAATTTATAAAAACACTAATGACAACTTCCGTTGATTTGTTTTTAGCGTCTTGCAGGAGACATTTTTGTGCCTAATTGTAAAAAATGTATAACACGATAACATGCATCATAAATAAATAATCCCAATAACTTTCAATTCCCAATATTCAATTTAATTTAGATATACACCCCTACTACTGCAAGCTCTTAACTACACAGAGATACATAATATTATTATGTAACTTAATATCCAAAAGGAATTTATGCGGCAAGTGCAAAGAAAAACGAAAAGATTACAAAAAAAAGTTTTTGACTACTAAGGTGGCAATATTACAGAGCTTAAAATATATGTTAAAGAACTCTCAATGAAATATAAAACTATCCTTATCTCGCCAATAATAATTTACAATTATTCCTACAGCTAAATAACTTCCACTAATAATGCTAGTAAATCCTTGCACAATAAGCATTTTAGGTATACACAGACTAAAATTGTTTAATTGTATTATGTATTATGTTATAGTTTAATATAAATTCATAGAATAGACAAGTTAATAATAGGCTCCTGAAGACCCTAACGAGAATCAAGTTCATCGCATATTTCATGCTTTCCATGAATTTTAATTTGCTCAAGTTACTTAATTTTCTTACCCTCAGACTTGGATACAATATGAGCTTCACTTTTATCTTAACAGACAGACGTGCAAAATTTAAATAAATAGCAGGTAGTATTATTATTAGGTATCCCAACTTGTTGTCTCGAGTTCCAATGTTATAAACATTAAACAGGTAGCTTTATAAAAAAAACCTCTATTGTCAGCTCTACTCATTCGTCCCATTGCATTATTGTCGTATAATTGTGAATCATTAAGAACCCCTTCAAAATACTTGTAAATTGTAGTGAACAGGTATAGATTACAAAAGTACCATTCTATGTTAAGGTTACCATCATGACCTTATGTCCCAGCCATTTAGAATCATTTTTACAAGTATTGGTCATATACATGTAGAAGTTAGTTATCGCGAAATTCCTCATTAGTAAAAGGTACTCTATAGAGAAGAAAGGCAGTGAAGGAGTTAGTAGGTATCATTATTAAAAGAATACTTGATTCTAGGTAGGCAGTAGTGGTAAAGGGTAGGGACCACATGACAAAGACATATAAAAAGATTTTGTGGATGCCACATGGCGTGAAGAATTCCCAGACACTCTCCTTGAATAAGAAACCCTTATTGGTCCTTGGATTCCCTCTTATTTAAGGAAAATAACAAGTTCTTACGAGGGAAACTCTTCATCGTGTCCTTATGTTAAAAAACTAAGAAATCATGCACGCCAGATGTACTAAAATGAACGGTATCCCGCTTAAAAACCCCTTTGTTATTAACAACTTTAATGCTTTACATATGTAACTATTTTTTAGTTTACCACTTTACTTATTAAACCGACCACAATGATGAACATTGAATCATGCAGAATTATGATGATAATAATAATGCAATCACTTTTTTTATATACTTCTCTTTTCCTCTAATCTGCATTTTTATCTGGTTGTTTTGCTCCCTTGCTCAAGTTTACATTATATATTTATTTAAATGAATCAAATACTTTTAAATATCATTGTGGCTGATGAAGATGATGGGCACAAATAAATGTAAACGGTCACAAATCAAATCTTGTACTTGAACCTATATATGTATATAAATCCAATGAAATATCAATCCGGCTCGTGTACTCTTTTTAAAACGAAACTTTTAAAGTATAAATTTCCGTTTATTTAATTAAAAAACTAAGTTTAAATTGAAATTACGAAATATAGTTTTTATTAAATGCATTCGCATTCAATGTATGAAACAATCTAGTTGACAAAAGTTTGTTTAAAAGAAACCCTCATTATTCATTACCATTTGGGATATTTGCATTGGTTTTAATTATTTAAACGATCCCGTGGCGTGGTATTTAACAACTCGATAGGAACTTAAAGGCTTGATAGAATATGCATAAAATGCCGACTTGGTGATAAAAGCTACCAAGTATTAAAACGAAAGATGACTTTGCATAAAAAAAAGAATGTCTTGGAGATATCTGCACATAGAAAATACACAAGATTATTAGCATCATATTATTATATTATATAGGTCTGATCCAGATTCCAGATGTAAAAAAATGCACCCAAGAAAAGACGTTGAATGTAAAGCTTCTCTCTCTCTCTCTCTCTCCAGTAGTGTAAGGAATTCAATTGAATCTTTAAAACTAATATAGCATCCAGAATAGAAGAGGGTACCAACGTACCAAGTACATAGCGGTAGTATAAGCGTCTATTCCATATTAGTTTACTAAAGTCTTAGAGTCTGTTAAAAAATGATTTCTATACATCCCTATTATTCCTTATCCCTACCCTAACGAACCCAAGAGACCCAAATTCATGGAATAATACTTTCCAAAATGAAAAACGGCTATCTTAAAAAAGTTACACCAACTAACTTTGTTAGTTCTTGTATTGTATAGATGGTTGGGGTTTAAGTTTTAAGTAGAAATATCTATATGGAGGCAAAGAGAGGACAGGAACCATGTACATGTATAAAAGACCACTGTGGAAAAGTAATGATAAGTTGATAACTGAATACAATATGTACATACGTATTGTATATATGTAGTCTTATACTTAACGCTATGTAAATGCAAGGTACTTTTCATTGATTAAAATCCTGTACTGGTGAGGAAGACACAAGTGTCCCGGCACTCAGAGGGTCAACAACATTTTATCTCTTCGTCTGACTTTTTACTATTTAAAACTAACTGACCTGACCTTTAACCTCGTTATTTACGTCCTTTTGCCTCAATAAAGTGCAAATCTTTTATACATTTTTATACCAGACGGACATAATTAAAACATTACTTACTATAATATGCAGTTAAAAAATGATTGACTAACAACTTGTAGGATTTTAACAGGACAAAGATAATACAAACATATAGGACGATAGGACAACGCTCAATCATTCATTTCGTACCCTAACCCTTTAAACAAGATAACTTAGTTTTATGTGTGCATTGCATGGATTTTTAAAAGGAGTAGAAAAGAAACAAGTAATTAAATATAAGCCCAATTTTTGAGATGACTAAATACATTTTTTAAGATTGTATTAAAGTTGAATAATTCAACCGAGTGAAAGAAGAGATAAATTAAAGTGAACGCTAATTCATGACCTGAGATTTTCCCTACACATCTTTGTTTCCCTATTCTAATTCAATTGCCATTCTCAAAAGAAGTTCACCACCGTTTAGTATCAACTATCTTAATTTGGAATGGGAATATGATACTTTCGGAGGAATTTGGAATTCAAAGGTCAGTAAATAAAAATTATATTGTATTTGGTTTATAGCTGAAATTAAATACTCTATTAATATTGCCGTTTTAAATGTGTTACAAATATCTTCGATTTAATATGCATTCCTTATATTGTATTTGTTCGGTCCCTATTTGCATTAACCTTGGTCTTCGTGGGTAGGATCTTTTTTTGTTTTAATTCATTCAGAAATAAGTTTCCAAGCCTCGTAAAATCATTCATATATTATTATCATTATTATTATTATTAATTGCTTATAAGCTTATGTAAGGCTTTTCATACCGTTCTAACTGTTGGAAACTGAGAAACAAGCATTTGGCCGTGCCGTGAAAATAGCAGTCACATACTTATATATTTACTTGTACTAGAATGTATGAATGCCGCATATTTTTATTTTATGCTTCATTTTAAACTTTTCTGTTGTGTAACATAGTTTAATTCTTTAGTAATTTAAGTGTCGTGTTTTTACCCCTTTAATCATGAAGGGAAATTATATCTATAAATTATAAATTGCCATTTCTATGATATTATGAATGGGCAATGTTTTAATCAAATTTCTGTGGAAAAATAGATGTTCTTAATTTAAAATACTACTTTCAACTTTTATTTTTGTCACATAAAAATACCAAATCTTGCATAGTAATTAATATGAACCAAACAACCCCAAATTAAAGTTAAAAATTAAATCTTTAAATCTAATGATTATTAATTTTTATCACAAAATATTATTAAATTCATTATTATTTATCAATAAGCTTTTGTTTTTAATATTACCCCAATGAAAGAATTTATTCCAATAGATAATAATAAAATTTGTCTCACATTCTCCATTTAAATATCAATTTAAACAACTTTAAATATTTAATTCCCCAACCAGTTTGATTTTTCAAATTTTAAAGTTTGAAAGCGTCTTTTCTACCTTAAGTTTTTTATGATAATTTTGGCGGTATATAAAGTTAACGTATCATACTAATCATACATAACATAACCCTTGGACCTTTTTTGGATGAGTGTATGGTAACCGGTGGTGCATATGGTACTCATGTAATAAAAGTAGCTCGACTAAAAAAGTCTTATGAAAGCCCTCCTCGATATCAACGGTTTCTCTATCCGTTTTTTAAAAGACGGGAAAGGATGACGATGATGGCTCATGCCATACCTGTTCAGGCGTCTTTTTATATTTTAGATAGAATTGAAACCATTAACTTATCCATGCCATAAGGTGTTGCCGTAAACTACATAATAATAATAATAGTAGTAAGCGTGTAGAACCAGTTTCTTCTTCATTTCTTCTGTATATGCAAAAGGGATATTTAATGTACCTATGGCTTAAAGCACAATAACTGGGTTAGCTTTGCCCAAGCCGTTTCCCGGCCCTTTTTTTGTCCATTTTTTTATACATTTATTACTATAGATAACCACACAGTAAGTTGTTGTTGTAGTAGTAAGTAGTAGAGGCTTTCTTTTGTTACCAATCCCGCCTTAATCCTCGCGTTCCTTCTTTAATAATGATAAGATTAAAAAATGCAACTTGGCTCATGATGATGGTTTTGAGGTTTTTTACTGTCTTTAATACTTAATCTTGAACGCTCCAGGGTTGTTATGTAGCAAATTAAATAGAGAGGCAGAGGGTATAAGGTTTCATTTTTTAAATAATGTCCCATATGGTGCCTTAGTAGAGTTAATTGCTGTTGGTTCAATCTTGTATATTATCTTTGTATTATTGGGTTTTATCCACTTCTGGCAGTCTACCTTTAATCTTAAGTTATATATTTTTGCAAAAAGAAAGACATTTATTATTTATATTCTAATCTTTGAAGTAGCAACTTGAAATGGATATGGAAAAAGATGCAATAATTATTATTTAATAAGAAGGGTTAGTTCTTGAGATGAGATGAGGTACCTCTTTTATTCTGTATGGTATGTGTGTTTATTCTGTAGTAATGTTTGATCTAAAAAATACACGCGAATGCACGGGTAGTAGTAGGTCTACTTCATCGTAATTTCTCAGTGTGGAGTTTCAAGGCATTTTGTGGACAATTATTTGCACGTGTGTTATCACAAGAACAAACTTTATGTGTGCTTTTTGGACGTAGGTACACATAGACGGAGTTTCTTTGCATGCTTACACCTTTATTTTTGAAGACAAAGAAATGAAATTGGCCGTGTTGAAAGTCATGAAAACCTAGCTTAATGTTATTGGATTTTTCTTTGTTTTGCGTTATCTTTTATATCCCATCTTGTTATTTTTTGCGAATTCTCATGAGCAGACGCTATTATATGTACTTGAATATTTACACAAAGAAATGAACGAGGTAGAAAATAAGTAATAATATTATATTTAAGCTTGCAGTGCCGTATGGTACTTAAAGTTGTTTTCTTTGTGCGAATTTAGTTTTGCCAGTCTAATTTGGTTGAGCACTTAATTAGAGTCTTAATGATTTATAATTCTGTAATGAGTTCAGTAAATCCGCTTTTAGGGAAGTAAATTATATGTCATGACTGATAGTATGCTTTGTTCTAAAACTTTGCCCTTTGGCAAGTAAGTTGAGGTTATTTAGTCCTTCGTTGTTCTCTGATGTACCACACTTTATTTTCCGACTAATAATGCTTCTTTTTTTGGACGATATAAATAACGAGTAGTCTGCGGTTTGTAGGATATTTTCAAAAATGCTGACGTAATTTCAAGGGCAAAGGTCACATTTAACATTACGATACGTTTGCATCATCAAGTTTGCGATATGCTTGTGCATATAATATTATTCCAGAAGTAGTTTTATCACTATGGCCATAGACAGGTTGAGAGAAATGTGGGTGATAAAAAGAAGGGAGCTTGAAGCTTCAATCAAGTTTAAAAATATAAGTAAAAAAAAACTACCTGCTTACCAAAACTTTTAATAATCCAGGGCCCGTTGGCTTCCGGTGGAAATTATATTAGTACATGATAAAACACCCAACTTCATTTCCGTAACCTGTTTTCTTCTCTTTGTTGTTTGTATTTCTACGTTGATAAAAAAAATCCAGCAATTTTTATGGCTTTCGAAAGGTTTCGAGGCTCCAATTCTATTTTTGAAGGGTGTTTTTGATTGTTGTTGATTCGAAAATGCAATTCTCCAACAAAAACTGCATGGCATCATTGGTACCTGAGGATTGGGAAATTGGGATGATGATGGTAAAAAAGACAGTTGGTTAGTGGAAAGAAAACAGGGAAAAATATCATTGACTTTAATACATGAAGTATTAATATAAAAATGCATGCATTGCATGGGTTCTGTTTACTAGTTCTTTTTAATAACGAAAGTCCTTTATGAATAAGTAGTTTACTGGACGGAAGTGTGTACTATGATATGAGAGAATTTATTTAATTCTATTCGAAATTCAATGCATCAATAGTACACGTTCTGTTTTTCGTCTTCAAAGGGCACATATGAAAAGAGCATATGGTTGATAGCAATTTATTAGGGTAGAGCTATCTTTTGCAACTAAAATTATTTAATGTATTTTATTAAGATTGCAATGTGATATGATTCATTTTCGTTTTTAGAAGCCAAAATGCCCCAAAAATTCAATTGGAAGATAATTCTGTAATTGAAAAAAAGCCTAGTGGAAAAATTATTATTATCCGTATGAATAGATGAAAAGACATGTTAGCACATATATTATTATTATATAGGCTATTACTGAACCAACTGACTGCTATGAGATTAAAGTGGGCGAGTATCATTAGCTCCTGAGGGATGATTTTGATAAGCTTTGGTATTGGTGATGATATAGAAGGATGTAAATGCTTTAGAACATATGATAAATTTTTAAACAAAAATATGAAAGCAAGCATCAAAAAATTGAGTTATAATACCGTTTGTGTATTCATGTTTTTGACAGATAAGTAAAGAGATAGACACTTCATAAACCATTGACCATCGGGTTGAAGACATGAGTAGTAGTATAGCTTTGGCTGACTTCACGACTAATCTTTCATCCACCTCCACAGAAGTGTTGCAAATAGATGTCAAACAACCAAACAAGAAAGGCAAATCTAACAAAATCAAACAATCAATACAACTAGGAGATACATTTACGCTTGAAAAACATTACAACATCATTGACTTCGACACAATGAAGAAAACATCTCGAGACATGACGCAAGATTGGAATGAAAGCGATTCAAATTCCAGATGCTCCAGCGGGGCTCAAAGTCCCGATTCGGATGCGGATAAACGAAGAGGTCGACCACGATCTGATGTTGTCAAAACTTTAATCGAACAAGGACAAACTTCGCCAAGTAGTATAAGATGTTCTTATTGTACAAGGGTATTTCCTAGAGAAAAATCCCTTCAAGCTCATCTAAGAACTCATACTGGAGAGAAACCATACGTTTGTGATTTTCCGGAATGTGGCAGGGCATTTACTCAAAGTGGCCAGTTAAAGACACATCAAAGGCTTCATGCTGGTGAAAAACCCTTCGTCTGCTCTTCTACGGGGTAAGTTGACATTTTATGATTTGTGCCATTTTTTAGAGTAGTAGAATCATAACTTTTTTTATCAACTCATTCATGATTTACATCAGAATACATTTTAAGCCTTTAAAAGTTATTTTAATCAATAATTTAAAGCATTATGCAATAGAAAGAAGTGTGTAAAGTCCTAAAATTAAATGATTGTTTAGCATTTCAATCGATATGATAGAGATTCAGATATGATGAGAATTTAATAAAACCGAAACGAAATTAAAGATCACTTTTCCTTATCACTAATGTAAACTCTGGACTTTTAAATTATTCTTTAGGTGCGACGTTCGATTCACGCATGCAAATCGCCACTGTCCAAACCATCCTCATGAACCACTGAAAAGATGCTATGATTTCGTTATTCGCCCTGTTAATACCAATGATAAACAAGGGGAACAAGTAAAGCATTGGTTGGAAAAGTAAGTTTGTGTTTTATTGCATTGTATAATGGCATCATTATGATTTTCCTTTAGTTGCTTTTTAAAAAGCGTCCATTTAGCAAGACTGCACGGTAACAGTGTCAATATATATATTATGGAAATCATTTAAACTCCACCTCCACTTATAAATATTGATTCTCTGTGGCTAAAACTCTGTTGATTGACAAACACTTTTTATAGCCCTTGTAGGACAGGCGTAATTTCCATGAGTGCTAACTGATAAAATAATTCAGTTTTTTAATGCTAAATGCTAAATGCTAATACAGTAGTTGTTGTTGATGATACCCGGCTGCAACATTGTTCTTTATCAGAAGAGTGGAGTCGTATAGGTACATATCATCAAGTATCAAGCATTGTCCTCCCTGTCTCAAGTGGACAGAATTAAATCAGTATAGATATTTAGCAAAAAATTCGTTTTTATAATACATACATGTAGAAGATTAGAAAAAGCTACCTGCTTGCAAGTATGCATAATATACTAATTGCAGCATTTATACTTTCATTTCCATCATTCATATCCAAGTTATCAAATTATATAATCATAATTATGTTTTTAAAGTGAATGCCACTATTTTAAAGAGTGATAGTCATATCATTTAGCTAATAAATGCACTGCGACAGAATGACTCCACAGTTGGAGTTTATCTGCAATTGCAAATAAAAACTGTGTAATTTATGTTCAAGTACACACAGTAAACCTTGCTTGCATCCGGTCCTCTTCACATTATTTTGTTGCTTTTTTAAACCGATAAGCAATTTTGAGACAGACGGTTAGTGCTGAATGGACATTTTGTGGAGCCAGGCGTTTAATGACTCCACTTCTGCTATTATGTCTATGTCTACAATAAATCGTTTACATAGATTAAACTTTCACTGGTCTTTAATGACATCATTAAACCATATAATTCTAATTTTTCATCTCTTTTTGCTATAGGTATCAGAAGGAACGAGAACAAGCTTCTAAATTAGCAACTGCAGCATCTACTCCAATTAAACCTCGAAGTGGTCGAAAATGCCGATCTAATTTTCATGATCCTAATCAATCCTCTGGAGAAGAGTCGCAGGACCAGCAAGAAAATATTCATGATACTTTTGATGATAGTTTTTCTCAAGATGATGAAAACAGACATTCAGCAGAAGAGACAGAATTCACAAGTACCCACATACAACCACACCCTCTCTTTTCTGAAGTACATATGCATAGGCATGCCATTTCGGTGGAAAATAATCCAGTACCTCATAGGTTCCATGTGACAGAAAATAATCCTCAAAGATATTTTGGAACACAGAATCAGAATTATGTTAACCATAACGCTATCCAAGGTAGGGTACCATACTCTCCAATGAGTGTCAGTAGTGTACAGAATAAATGTCCTGGAGGCGTAGGGGGTCAGCAGATTCCAACTACTCCAAAATCTTCTCATGGTTCTTGGACGGAAACTCCTGAATACCCTAAACCTGCTAAACTTAAGCGTCGATGGTTAAATCAAATATACAGGCAGCAAGAAAACATTGGTGCAGTTCATCCTTCAGACCTAACAAATGACAATACTAATGCATTCACAAATACCAGTGAAAGTAATAATCCCTACATCACTAATTTTTACAGAGATGTTAATGACATAAAATTCGAAGCGAGAGATTTTTCTTTAAGAAATGAATATTCTAAAGATTTAAGGGCTAGTACCGACAATCAGCCTCGTCCTTCGGTGCTTGTTATGGCACCCTCTGCTAATGACAATGGCAAGGACTTGGAATCGGCAAAATATAGTCAAATAAGCCATGAACTTATTCATAGTAAGGTTAATCATAGCAATGATTACCCTTGTGCAACTTTTCACGCATTAGGAGAAGGGGCCAGTAAAACCTTTTTTGTTGCTGATGATGGACGACTGGTTCAAATGCAAAATAAGTCAGCTATTGACAATCATGATTATGTAATTTCAAACGAAAATGCAACCGCACATCGGTATACTAATAGTTATAGTATTCAACGTTATCCCGTAGCACAAGAAATCTGAGTTGAGATCACAATCCGTGGAAATCATAACGCGTTGTTCGGTGGAAAAACTTTATTGTGATAGTAGTTAAGTTTCATAAGTAGTTAAAGCATTGAAAGGATTAGCCAAGTTTTTTTTTCATTAAAAATATTATACCATATTATATACTTATAACATAGAGGTGGATTTTAGAAGTAGTTTATAGAAAGGGTTACCCGATACTTGTCATCGTGGCTGTCCTTATTAGTGTTTAAAACGCTTATTAGACTTTCAGCAACCTCATACTGCTGTCTAAGACTTTTTTTTCTACGATCCCTAATTTTTATTACAGAATTTATTTCTTTACTTCAATCAGAATTTATTTCTAAATTTTGCTCTGATTTCCCTCCTGTTCTCTCAAGAATAGGTGACATTTACACACATTCTTTGTAAATTCCACCTATTCTTTAGAAAAGTAAGTATTGGCACTTTAAAAAAAATCAATTAATTTAAATAAACAGAATTCGAATGGAGCTTTTGAAAATGTAAATTGAATCCGAAATAAAGGAGTAAAAACACTGAAGTATTGCTACTTGATTCGGAAAAACAAATTAACGTAACTTCAGAAGATTTTTTTTCTCTGCTCTTAAATTATACGAAAGAAAAAAAGCTGAAATAACTTCCTAATTAGTAGGGAGTCTTCGTCTTCCAATGTACAATAATGTTAAGACTATTTTATTATATTATAAATATTAGTATCTCACATAAACTATATATACAAAGTTTAAAACGCTTATTTTCCATTATACCCTTAAGACTTAAGTCTGTTAAATGTAATGAAAACGCTTATACAAATATCCTATTGTAATACTACACAAATCTAAGTAGTTAACACTATGGTACAATGATTTGTCGAACAATCACAAGTTTTAATCAATCAATCATCAGTCTGCTCAAAACAATCAAACAAAAAACAATACTATATTCTGCAAACTGAAGAAAAAATGTAACCTTTTACGCTTATAGTAATTTACAAATGAAACACAACAATCAATACTTTTTATGTGTTATATAATGATAAATGATAAAATATTAATTCTATCTATGTAATATGTAGCTAGTAAGTACTCAAGGTTTTAATACAAGGTTTTGTATCAAATTAAGTCGATGTATATATATGTTAAATTGTATCAACGACATATGTGGTTTAACAGGTATTAGCTAAATATCTTATTTGAATGAATCAATCAATGATAAATTGTATTATATATACTGCTTCTTTTTAAATAAAAGTGGTTTCATCAACACAAAACAATATAAACCCCGATGCCTTATAATTTTGTAACATTGAAAACTAAAGCCAAAACAAAGCCATATTTCTTTGATAGAATTCTCTGTGGGTAAAAACTGCCCCTTAACACGAGTATCCTCAAATGAATCAGAATTACAAATTAACTTAAATAATTCAACGTCTTCCACTTGCCTACTTTTTCATTTCAATACTAAACAAAGACAAGTTTATGTGGTATTTGGAGCGATCTAGTTAGTTAATTATACCCATAATTATACCCAACTAGTGAAGGGAAGGAGGGTTCAGAATGTTAAAAACTATGCTCATTTATTTCTTGAAGCGTTCCAATATTTTTCTGGATGTAACAATTTTAATTAGCACGTAAATATTTCCTCAATGCACGACTGAAATTCGATGGAATAGCTACCAAAACGAAAGCCTAAATATACATGAAAGCATATTTTTCATATGCAAGTTAAAATCCAAAGTAAATCATTACATAAACTTTTTTATAACACTGACTAGAAATTTGGTAGAATCTTTGCTTTCTCCTTTACTAATATCTATCATAAAAATAATTACTAAGCCCTTCGTCTTGCTTATTCCTACTCGTACAAGAGCCCACAACGAATAAAATCAGTAGGGAATTATCCTAGAAAAAAAGTAGACAATAGAGTTTCAGAAACATTTTCGATATAGGTACATGTATTTAAAAATAATAAAGAAAGAAAGCATAATAGGTAATGATTATATAAGGTATTATTGCTTTCAGGAAAAATATGAAAGATACTAAAATTAGAAAGCCTGAAATATGTAAAACAGAACCATAAAATCTATCTCAAACGTGTTACTATTATCTTGAGATTGCCGTCATATTCCATAATAACTAGCACATGGGGAGTGAATGACATAGTCTTGAAGAAGCAAGCTTTTATTCATCACCTACTTACATAACAAGGGTGCCTGGGAGTTGAAGTACCTGGGAAAGCACGTTTAGCGGATATAGATGACTATAATCGTGGTCATTATGAAACCCCTTTTCATTTGGGCTCACACGAAAAGTTGACACGAGTAAAAAAAAGTAGAAAGTAAAGGAATGGAAGTGTATTGTGTGTCCTTTTTGTATAAATAATACACCGGGTCCGGGACACATTCACATATCAAAAAATAGGCACCGACCTGTCATACTATCATATCATACAATGAAAACACAATACAATTGCACTCTATTACAGAGACTACAGAAGCGTTTGAGAAATGTAAGAAGACTCCAATGGTAAAGCTATCGATTTCCAATATATCCTAGTAATTTCTAACGTGACAAACTGCTAAGAATTTTTATTCTGACTGACTATTTACCTGACTTAGCCTACATGGCCTCCTGCCTCCTATCAATGCAATGTAGTGTATATTCATTCCATTCCTTGTGCTCAGTCGGACACATATTTAATGTCCCTTTTTCGGTATTTTTCCTTTTAGTTACCACTTAGCCTTTACTCTAACCAGTTGAAAATTACTTGTCAGTCCATTTTTCCCCTTTCTCCCTTGTTGTTCTAAAATTATGATGAGCTTACCCACTTATTACTCGGGGAAATAGTTTTGGGTTTAGCTGGAAATGAACTAAGGCACCGTGTCAGATTCTACTAAACTTGGAGAGAAAGCTGAATTCCACTTTCACCCAAAATTCCTTCGACATGTGGTGGAAGTGTTTCCTGTGATTCTTGTGATATTGGAAATCATCCGTGAGTGAGGAATCAAAAAGGTGTCGCGTATGGATGACTTTACTTTGCCGGGTCTTGGTGCTGGTGGGGGTGGGGGACAAGGGAATAATGAGCCCATTAATTTAACATCCCATTATAATAAAATCTCAGAAAGTTTGCGTCGAGTTGCCCCACCCCAGATACAATGTACCGTTTTCTGTGGGGGTAAGCGTTGTAAATACGAGAGTGCAACTTTCTGGTCTTCCGAACTATGCGCCGTCAATGGAATCTACTCTACCTGGTTTGTTTATTCGATAAATACATTTATTATATTCTTAACCATCACATTCCATATTTACATGCATGTTTCTTATTTTACTAGCAAATACATAACAAAAATATTGTTTATCGCGTTTACCTTCAAAGTGACAAGCAATGAAGTTCATTTTTGATTAAAATGTGATATGCATCTATCATGAAATGTTATTGCTTACAATTTTAACGAAATATTACCGAAATGTCACAGCTTGCAAAACGAAGGTCATGAAAGGCATTACGTTTGTCTCATTTATTTTCAAGCATTCGTTGGAAGGGATGTCCGGTGTGAGTAAGAATGTGTGTTAGGTGCAGACAATAATTCACATCGTCTTAGATTTCCCGACCCATTAAAGAAAAATGGCTTATAATTTATTGAATGATGCATAAGCAAATTGCTGTATAATATAGGTCCCAACTGCATTTAGGCAAACATAAAAAATCTCGGTAGAAGACGACTTTCTATTCGCCAACTTTTCCAACCTAATAGCTTTAAAGAAAAGTCAGCCTTAAATAGGTGTGCTCACTTCAAAAGCATTCATTTAACAATATGGAAATTGAACAATACAGTTACTTGCATGAGTTCATTGAGGCACGTTAAATTATGTAAAACAATCAAGATTTAAAGATGTTCTAATAATTACCAAGTATTTGTGAGCATAATTTGATGTCCGATAACCGTATGAATTTATAAAATTCTGCTTCGCAAATCACCAAGATTGTAATATTGTAAATAAGTGGTCTGCTAAAAGGAGCTTTCTTGTAAACCTAATAGTTAATAACGTGAGTAAATTGCATGTATTTGTAGGATCACGGACGATGTTCTGGCAATGTGCCGCCTAAGTACTTCCCTAATCGAAGAGTTTGACATTATTGGGCAATTCCACACGTAAGTCTAACTCGACCTATTTGCATTTTCTCTAATACTATGTTTACAAAAGGTTGGGTGTTTCTGGACAGTAGTAGTGGTATTGTTATCAGTAAAAACCCTTATTGACTATTAGCTCTAATTCAGCTTATTTTTCAGAAAAGTAGATTACCCTAAACTCCGTAGAATTATAACGGACAAAGCTGTATAATGTGCATGACTTGTTCCATGAATAGGTAAAAGCTAACTTATTAGCTATTCCGCTCTCATTATCCTATTCACCAAAAAGTAAACTTTTTAGTTCAGCCTGACTAGTAGATATGAAGAGTTCACAACTAAAATATGCGTCATTATGAAACTAAGAATTCTTCTTTTTGTCAACTTTCCAGCTAAGTCAATTAAAATGATATGCTTTTATAGATTATAAAAGAGGATTATTATAGATTTATCAATAGAAAACTTCCAAATAATTTTCCCGACTATTATATATTTGAGACTATACAATTGACATTGTTTGTCTTTTTACCCACACCGATGAATTTTTTAGATGTCTAGTGGGAATACTTGTTGGCAACCTTTGTAACAGACTATTTAGTGCAATTGCTATAAAACACAATGAATGAAAATAAAATTAGTAGACAAAAGTTTTTTTTAACTCATGTCATACACTTTCACAGTGTACAACCTGTTTAACAATATTAAATCACAAACCCCTTCAAATGATACCAATCAATAAAAGAACAAAGCTCAGTATTTTTGAACTAATATGTGTCAAGGATGTGTCAAGCAGTCTTTCTTGGGGGACTCAAGTCTCATTATTGTGACAATTTCATGAATTTAATTCGTTAAAAAGAATGAAGTAGGTAAAACTGAGAAAACAAGTACCCTAAGAAAACTTTCAAATGACCGATTGGCCTTTTACATCTAATTTAACACCTTCGGAACTAGGATGATTATCATTCCTTCTGTTTACAACATAGAAGCTTGTCATTATTAACAGCAAAATTTATTCCTTACAATTATCAACACTTATTCCTTTCAGGTATGTAGTAAACGGTAAACCACAGAACGTTTTTTGAGAAAAGTTCTATTCTTATATTGGCAGGTAAAAATACTATTTACTTACATGAAATGAATGAAGGTGAACTCGAAATAGGTGAAGATCTTCTGATTAAAGCTTTCTCTCGTGTGAAGGAAATTATTTATAGTGTGAAACAACTACTAAGAGAGTTTGTCCATTCATACATTTTTACTCTGTATAGCAGAAAGCAGTAGGATTATTACATACAATTGAAACATTCTCAATATGCACTTAAGAAGAAAGTAAACAGGTTTTATGACCACGTTCTTCCGATAAAAAAGCAAATAGCATTCTGCTAAAAATAGGGAACTCTGCTAATAGTATCAAAGAGTGGAATGTTGATTGTAAAAAATGAGTGTCTAAGTGGTGGGTTGTTTTTGTTTGGTACAGTCTGGGAATAAAGTCGGTGATTAATCTGCAAGTGCCTGGAGAACACGCAAACTGTAGCGTGGCACCTCTTCACTCCTCAGGGTTCTCATATGATCCTACAAATCTTATGGACAACGGAAGTAAGTCGTCAAATTACCTTGTTCTAGTAGTAGTAACTAGTACATAAAAAATTTGTTTGAAATTCCGTCCCCATATTTTTGCAATATACCAGACTTAGCTGTTAGCTCATAGCTTTTTCTGCCCGATAAAATTGGTTATTTTGCTATAGGCACCCAAACAAACAAACA
This sequence comes from Isotoma decorata, assembly GCA_034698605.1. NCBI lineage: Eukaryota > Metazoa > Arthropoda > Collembola > Entomobryomorpha > Isotomidae > Isotoma > Isotoma decorata. The sequence goes on from JAQGBU010000436.1 coordinate 20,599, forward strand.
GTAATACAATTATAATGTCATCCGAATGAACAGTGAAAGCTTTTGAGGCTTTCTCCTGTCGCGTACTTAATAAGTTGACCCTTGATGCTCCCCATACATTTTTAAAGGATTTGTAGTCCACGATAAAGTATATGAATTTATTGTTTTGGCTTTCAGTTTATTTTTACAACTATTCATGGCGTGATTACGGGGATGCGTCTCTAGCCCATCTACTAGACATGGTGAAAGTGTGTTCTTTCGCAACATCACAAGGGAAAGTAGCCATCCACTGTCACGCTGGTTTAGGTAGAACTGGTGTACTTATAGCATGCTACCTCGTGTATTCTATGAGACTTAGAGCGAATGATGCCGTACGTCTGGTACGAAGTAAACGGCCTGGTTCCATCCAAAGTCGGCTTCACATTTTGTGTGTACAGCAGTTCGAGCAGTTTATACTTCCAAATTGTATTATATTTTGCAATCGAGATCTTCTTAAAGACAAGAAGATACAAGATTTTACCCTTCAACAGTATTTAAAAAGACAAAGATTTATTTTGCACGGAGTGGAATGTAGAACCTTGCGCCATATACCTAAGGCAGGTTATGAATATTAACATTTAAATACATTTTTCCTGCTGGTTATATATGTTGGCAAAAGAATATATTTAAAAGGGTTAGAAATCATGTATGCTTTCTTTGCAGATATTGAATGTGATTTGTGAAAGACTTTTAACCCTTTGTGGTCAACCCAATGTAATACCTTTTATTTTGGAGGATGACGATCCCCCAACAATCGCTGGAACTCCAGACACCATAGCTTCGCCAGAAGGCAGCGCAACTCCTGATATTGATGACCCTATTGCAATGTCTTCTCCAATTGAGATGAAACCTCCGCTCAACTCTTTTAGAAATGAAGAAGTAAGTTGTTTTAATATTTTTGGTAATACTTTAGACGAATATCATTTTCCCTAGCACCAAGAATATTAAAGAAATCAGAAGGAAAAGATTTTCAAGTGAAGACTGGGTCAGGATAAGACTTAAAATTAGGCGTATTACAATTTCTGTTTTTATTTACTTTTGTTACACAGTTTTCGTTAAATGGTACGTAAGCCAAGTTGAACTAGATCTTGTTGGTCAGCTATTTCGAAACACATGCACAGATAGAAAATGTCTGTGAGAGTTTATGATGTATGAAGTAGTAAGGTTTAATTTACTCTAACTAATTGCAAAAATGTTCATGAATTTGTCTTTAAGGTATCAACCGAAGCACCGTATAAGGTTGGGGACGTAGTTAGAGCTTTCCTTTCAGATCACATAAACATGGTAGAAGGGCTAGCCCGTTACGTACGACAATATCGATTGGAATTGAACCACAAAGGAGCTGGAGCATGGACGCGATTATCTAATGAGAAAAATCTATATGTACTAACAGCACTTATGTTTTTGTGGCTGGAACATCTGAGAATTCCATTATTCGGAAGTGAAGAACTTACCACCGTTGTCCTGCATGCATCAGACCCGCAAGCAACGTTTAAAAGATTACCCATGGAAGTTTCTACTACAGTTAACTACATAGTTCATTTTATTGCCAATTTAAATCCAGGACTGCATGAATTAGAAGCTATTTTGAGAAGGTTAGCTGCAGCTTTGACTCAAAGAATCGTGCCAAGTACACCAAACACAAAGGTTCATTTGGGATTTCATACACAGAATTCTGAAAAAGGTGAGATTTTTCAGAATTTTAAAACTCATATTAACTCATCTATAAATGTCTGAGTAGTTCCGTGATTAGATTTTTCATCGTGACTATTCAAATGGTGCATGCGATTCAAAAAGTTATCTAAATTCATCAGCTTGAATGACCAAGTCTCTTGTATTGATATTGTAAACTTTGCTTGCACGAAACTTCTTTTACTATGCATGGGAAAATTGATATCTGTCGATACGAGCCATATACTATACGTAACACATTGTCTACAAAGATGTTAGACTATTTGGGGGTTTCAGACAAGTAAACTTTGGCTCTTTTCAAATAACAAATTACTTGTACTGAAATTAATACTCAAACCGTTAACTTGACAAAAAGCTTTTTTGATATAAAGCCACCTACACAATATTTCGTACAATAGCTATCGAAATACCTCTACTGTCTACCCGAGTTATTATAGTATGTAATCAAAGATATAAGATACCTTAAGTACTATGTGATATGTATGTAATAAGATGAAAAACCACTTTCGGAACAGAGCGATCACCGATTTCTAGGTTCATTCTAAAATTCCAACCATTCACATACTAATAAGTAAATTTAGAAATTACTTAATGTTTCCTTCCAAACAGTGAATTAGTTTTTTGGATGGATTTTTATTAGTCATTACGTACGGAATAGGAAACAAATAAAATATTTCTCCTTGGTCTCCAGATTATGAAAACTATCAAAGGATTCATTCTCAATTTGGTTAATATGAGTAAAATGGGGTATGCATTATCACAGAGTTGTGATTAATGTTTCTTATAAAAGGTCTTAATCCATTATACAACTCATGATTGATTACCTTTATGTATATAACTTTTCTAGTCTTTTGTACTTTGGAAATTGTGCATGAGTAGCCATATTTGACCAAAATTTCCGCACAAAGGCTGAATAGCCAACTCTAAGTTAATTTAATATAATGCCGAAGAGATTAATTAATTAAAAAGTAGAGTTTGGATGATTAAAAGACTCGGTTATTATTATGTCATTAATCCAACCGGTTTCTTTGATGTTCAGGAAAAGCTCGGAAGGTGAGTGAGGGAACGTTAAGCAAACTAATGATGGTACTTCATGGAATGGTGGATCAAAAGAAGGAAGGAATTCCAAGTGCAATAGAAGTAAAAATCACAACATCGGAGGAAGGTCCATGAAAAAATTTCACCTGTCAAATAAAAAGTCACGGGAATTCTACATTAGTTCCTTTCTTTGTTTACGTGACATGCAAACAGTCATCATCCGTCCAGACTACTATCTGATGCAAATTGCAAATCGCTCGATAAAGGAGGAATAATAGACGCATCCATGATGGAATACTTTTTACTGCATGTGTTTAGCTCAACATCACAACGATTTCCACTTATTAATGTTAGATTCATCAGATAGTTACGAAATTGAAAGCTTTTCTCCACAGTCCTTTGGATAAGTTATACCATTTATTCAGCTTGGTCTACCGTATCAAAGAAAAAGCCCGTGCTAAGATTCAAGGCAAATCAATCTGCATTAATGGCCCTGACAATGACGACAGTTTGGACTATTCCGTGAAAAGCAAACACCGAATGCGGAATTACCTTCTATAATAGATGCCATATATGTATGAGTATAAAATATCAGAGGTGACACATATTCGTCCTTACATGTTTCTATTCATTGTCACTTTGTCTCTTTCCTTTGGTTCGAGCCATGCGATGTGACATCCCACAAAATGTACCTAACTTTATTTATTTTATATTGTGTGAGGAACACGTAGAAAAGAGGACAAAATGTCCCCTTCTATCCGTTCTGATACAGCTTATGTCCATCACACCGATTCATAACTATAGCGTGAGTGTAGTTTAGATTAAAATCTTTTGATTATGTATACGGTATAAAGTTGTAAAAGGTTACTTGTTAAGGAAACTGTTCAACGAATTATGATACTAAATTTTTGGTGTGATACTGGTGATTCTATATTTAAATAACTCTTTATTTTCCGCAGTAGGATAAAATTTATTTACAAAATACAAATTCGTAACACATTCTATGCAAATTAAACATACTGTACACAGTTTGAGCAATACGAACGTAGTATTGTTTTATATATTTAACTAAATCTGATGAAATCGTTTTGCAATACTTTATTTTGCATTAACTTAACACGCATCTACTGTCCTTTCACTGAGGCTGAAATACTGCTAGAATGTAGAGTATTGAAATTCCAACTAAAATTCCGATGTTATGGCTAAGCAAAACCTTCCAAGCTTTGTGTGGAGCAATTTCACTAACTTCTTCTATCAATGTAGTTATTTCTGGAATCTATGATTACCCAAGATACAGAATTTACGATGAAAGTGATGGACATTCATACTAGCATTAAATCATTAGTGAAATTGTATTAAAACATTGTTTTGCAGTAAAAACTCACCATGTCTGCTAAGCTGACGTAAAGAAATATTCCTGCAGCGAAAGCAAAAATATAATTAGCCCATTCTATTTCCCCCAGGAGAATTCCAAGCGCCATTCCGAGGTAACATGTCAGGGCAGAGAGAAAGTTCACCAGCAAGGCTTTCTTTACCGTGAAACCCGAACTGATTAAAATTGCAAAATCTCCTGTACAAAAAAATCACGTATATGCCAATTAGGTAATAAATATCTAAGTCGTAGTTGATTGAAACGCAATACGTTTCAGCTATTTTTGGTAATAAAATTTGGGCACGGAAGATAATCTTGCGAAAACCCCACGTGTCCCAATAGTCAATTTTCGAAGATATACAATTGTAATAAAAATTAGATACTTAACTTAGAAAAATTATAAGAAATATCTAAAAATCCTTGCCTAATTCATGAGGAAATTCTTCACAAATGATCGCCAAGGATATAATCGCTCCAGTCCGAAAGTCTTTTACAAAACCAGCTCCAATGGAAACACCATCGATGAAGTTATGAAGACTGTCCCCAATTATGATAAGCCAAGCTACTGTTTTAATCGATTGAGGACTTTTGTCATTCTCAATTGAATCCAAAACTCTCTTGTTTAAACTAAAGGTACTGTGATATATGGGTAGTTTCCCCTGACTCTGTTCAAAGTTTATCAAAAAACAATGAAAAGCAATTTTCGTATTTATCTGTTATTAAACGAGTTTTTACTTTACACTTACTGCTCTCAAAGAATGTACAGAATTAGCTTCGCAATCTTCTTCCCCATCCGATTCCCCCTTATCAATTTTAGTATCTCCATTTGGTATATTGTGAGAAGAGTTGTTACGAGTTGCCGAATCCTTATTATTTTTTTCTTGAAGTGGTGTGGAATTCAATTCACGACTTTTGTTTGACTTGGCCTAAAAGAAAGCAAAAAGAAAATGAAAGTAACGTCCATCTATTAGTATTTTATAGGTCCTTTCCACTTACAGCTCTAGTTTTGACAATTATTTTGATTGAGCACTCCAGAAGCATGACTAGCCATGTGGCTAGCCAAATAAACACAGCTATATGGACATAATTTTGTCCTTTGTCATTTGTTTCATCTAAATCGAAAGCCTATGAAAACAATAGGAACAATTGTATAATGATAGTAAGTCAAATTAACTGTTTTATGGGTTCTATGAACTTAGGAGTGCCTAATTCACTTCCTCTACATAGATACACAGTAGCATTACACAGTGCATGCAGATGAAGACTTACAGCAGGTATTAGGTGAAACAAAGCAGACCCCGTTAAAGAACCGATAGCAAGACCAATCATTGTTCTCATCACAATCGTGTAAAATGATTTATTCATTAAGGGAAAGAAAATTATTCCCATAACAGAAGATAAATTTATTACTGATACGAATAAGAAAGCCCAACCCCATGCTGAAATCAAAATAATATAATTAGTTTTGCAATCAGGAAACAAGTATTTTGTTACAAATGCGTAAAATATCTTGCATACTCTGTAGGCTTGTCATTTCCTCAAGAGGGAGAACTTCATGTTCTACCCTATTTCCTCCAAAGTTGTCAATGCTGAAGTCTCTGTCAGAAACTGACCCATTGGAGAGTAGGTCGGACACCATTTTAAAAGTTGAAGATTTGATTAAAATCAAAATTGAATTGATTTAACCTCTGTTTAAAATTGATAAGTACACCGTAATAACCCTTGACCGGTTTTCAGAAACTTAATACTGATTTAGGCTTAAGGTAAAAAAGTTTCACAACAACTAGAAACTAATACTTGAGTTGGAAACTTAACAACAATGAAGATCCAACTGGTGAAAAAGTCGCTCGCAATCAGACGTTCTCAATAGACTTTGATAACAGACGGTGTATTAACAAACCTTATATTCTGAAATCAGTAGACCAACAAGGGTACCAGCATTCATGTTTTTAAAGATTTACTATAGCAAATACTTGTATGGACCTAGAACATATAAGTACTGTCAAAATTCTCACTACTGAAATAGTTTATTCTTAACATAGACTTGAAGTATGGAAGTTTAGACTGCACATGGAAAAATTTAAATTGGTAGTTATCACTCAATAATAAAAATTATAGCTGTTACCATGATGGTACCAAAGTCTTTTCTAAATCATAACGGATTAAAAGTAAAAGTTTCATTTTAACTTCAATAGGCCTTATTACTACCACTGATTAAACTGCTACTTTGTGATTGTAAGGTTTACTCCGATCATATCTCAAGTAAATAAAAGAATCTTTCCTATGAGTATAACTTGTATCTGTGCGTTTAGTTGTTATGATGCAGATAAGGTTCGATTGGATTTCATTGGTAAAAGGTATATAAAAGGCCTGTACATGAAATAAGAACTCGTATTATCCAATTCCAAAGCACATATCGATAAGGAGCATTTATACAGTTACATGTGCACATGGACTGTGGACGTAAATTAATTTGCTTTTGCTTTGTAAGTTAGAGATAATCATTCGTTAGATGAATGATCCTTAGCAGTATAGATTAAACCTTTGTTTCTTTTCTATGGTCTAGACGGTTTTATAGACAACTATAGTTTGATATAAGTCATCCAACAATTTCGTCTTCAGAATGGTAATTGGGCTTCTTAACTTTACCAGATGCATTGATAAGGTAATAAAGGCTTACTAATATCGAATAGTGTAGTATTGAAATTTGTAAAAAAAATCATCTTTTGTGGGGCAATGCATATGTTCACAGCATTTAATCAAGTTCATAATTGTAGGTTAATATGGTCTGATGTCTGAACAGTCTGAAGGAACACGACTGCAAACTAATTTATTAAAATTATGTTCTTGTGCATATTAGGAAATTGGACTGTGTTGTTGTCATACAAAATTGGAAACTGATCGCAATCTCTTATTTTAGATAGTGGGAGTGAATGTCGAGAAAAAAAGGATTTTAAAAGACGACGTGGGTAGTGGGTTGTACATGAAGACATTTAGTTCACTTTAAATATGGCCATGATTTGAGTAAAACTGTATTTTTGGAAAGAATTGAAAGCAATGGACTTTTAGATACACTGAATCATATGCGATGAAGCTGTAGATGCAGGCGTGAGCGAAAATTTTGCTTTAAAGATTCAGATTCAGATTCAATGATTTATTCAATTGACAGAAGTATATGACGTGACAAGGAAAACAAACCCTGCAGAAAGTGAAAAAGCTATAGAGAATGCGAAAACAGATTTCAAAAAAGTTGACTCTGTTGAAAGTTAGAGAGGGAACGGACGGACAGACAGACGAATACCATGAACGTTCACATAAAGTGTCTGACGGTGACGACACTTAATAATGGGAATGGGACGAGTCAATGGTATATTTTGTCCTAATGGATGGATGTCCTGATTGGATGAAAGTATTTAAAATGTTATGATGTTCAGTCGCTAAAATTATTCCTACTCCAATTCAAATTTTACAGCCCCTTAGGGGGCTGTAACCCTAATACTATTTCTCACTCGCGTCTTTCCTGGGATTTTTATTGCAGTTAAAATTAATTAGAAACCGCTTGAATAAACTGGCCTTTGTAACTTAATAGAGCGTATTAAAGATCAGTTTTTAAATGCTATGAATTTATTTACATGAATTAATGCTGTTGTTTAAAAACCCACAATTCTACCACTGCACCTTATGCCATAATTGTAACCCGAATACCCGTTAGATAAAACATACAATCCTTTCTTTTGAAAACACAGCCATTGTTGTATAATCGACGCTTATGAAAAAACCAGTGAAAAATTATAAATAAATAAATAAATACCTAATAGAGTTGAGTTCAAGTTGCATGCTTCTAGACTATACTACCATTTCAAAATGATAGAAATCCTTAATGTTTTAGTATGTAAACAGTACTCGAATTCTGCTTACTACAAAAAAATCAATTTACCGTAAAACGCGATTTAGAACCCCCCCGGTTTAGAGCCCCCCCCCCCTAAATAACTCCCCAGGTCTAGCGACTG
>JAQGBU010000437.1:0-28700 GCA_034698605.1 Isotoma decorata
CCGTTTTCCCAGTATTTTCCCATTTTCCCACTGGGATGGGAAAATTGCATTCCAAGTGGGAAAATTACAAACCTTGTATGAAACCCAAACTCTAACTTCGATTTGGAAAATGTTCCAGAAATTTTCCACAGCTGGAGGCAAATGTTGTTTTCTTTCTCTTGAAACAATCAAAAACCCTTATAATATTGTCTAAGGCTTCTTGGATACAATTACATAATTAATTTCTCATATAACAACTACCTGACCAAAATATTTTGAAACTCAGGAAATGTAATTAGAGAAATGGAATGAGGTTGACAAAAATTACCCTATGTATTGGTTACAGGATTTAATTACATAATGATATGATTTAAAGCGTCATAGACAAAATTTCATGTTCCCATGCTCTTGGGAGATAACCAAGACTCGAGCTAGTTGTTTTATGGAATCGATAATCAAGACTCGAGCTAGTTGTTTTATGGAATCGATAATCAATAATAGAATCCCCAAAAAGATCTCTAGCTGAGTTAATATTTTCCTAGACATGTGTCTCTAAAAATAGAGAGACAATAATTGAATTTCTCTAGCATTTATCTCATCAGAGTTGTATTTAGGTAATTTAAAAGCAATTCTACATATTATATAACTTATTATTATTTTACTATGCGACAGGTTGAAGAAAAAGAAGGGCTCTATTTTTTCCACATTAACAGCTTTAAAAAGGGAAAGCGTTAAGGTAAGGTGATTGATAAATTCGTCCAAAAAGGAAATATTTTCTTGCTGCCTTTTAAGCGTTTCCTTGCAGAAAAGAATAATGACTTCATGTAAACTATGAAATGTACTTCCTATACAAATAACCCATGTGTACCTCTGCCACCATCACAAAACCTTAATAATATTTTATAAAATATGATTCCAAAATACTTGCTGTTTGGCTAATTTTTGATATCTGTTTATGCAAAAGCTAATATTATATGTACCTAAAAGGATGAGTGTTTGTAACGAATGACTTTCACTGACAGAGAGCAGGCAAGGGGAAAGAAGATCTGCTTCAAAAAGTATATACCCAAATCTTTTTATCATCACGGAGTTTTAGTTTTTTACAGTGTATTTGTGTGCATGCCCTTTATGTTTGTTTTTCATGTCTTTCATTCTATATGTCTTGTGAGTGCCACAACCTTAATTACTTATGAAATGATTCAAATATACTTTATTGAAATTTTCAATAAAGGTATTATACAATGTTTCAGTGGCACCCAAGGCTATGGCTGTGATTGCATGCTTTTCATATCTGTATAAAAGTAGAGGTATGGGCACAGGTGTTCTAATTCGGACTTGGATCTATATAGGTTTCATCGAAGAAGGATGCTTGCGAAGAAAAGTCTACTGGAGCCAGGAATGACTATTTACTAGCGTTGGCCATTGCAAATGCCCATCAAGATCGTTATTACAATGTAGACTTGGATGAAACCCTACGCGTGAGTTGACTAAAGAGAGGACAAATCGTCTGTGTCTCATAATGTTCATTTTATATAAATATTAATATTTCTAATGAGAATTTTTTGTATGTATCCAAATAATTTCGAGAAATGTCTACCCCTTACTTTCAAACAGAATCTAGAAGCTGAAGTTTATGCAAAGTTGAAGGAATACCTTACAGTTCTCAGCAGAACTGAACTACTTACATGTTCTGCAGCTCAGAATTCTTTTACAAAAATACGTGACCAAGCTCAAATGGTAACACTTTATTTGGAAGAATATTGAATTATTTTTACTATCTTGATCTTAATTTTATGAAACTGGTAAGAACGTATGGATCTACGGTTTTTTTAATTCAGTTATCCAGGGATTACAACGTAATGTGCTGCGTACAGTATTACCCAGTTTTGAAACGGAATATCCACTACCCATTTGACCCATGCGATGGAGATACATGTACAAAAATCACATGTGACCATGGTGCCGGTTCCATTCTCTCTCGAGAAGCCAAAAAATGGGCGACAAAGATAGGCAAAGAAGTCAAGACTATTCGAGAAAGTCAGCGAAAGATTAATTACCTGATGCAACTGAGAGACAGCGGTCAAAAGGTCGGTCTTACTAGAAAGATATGATACGCATAAAATCTTTAAATACTTGAGCTTTAGACGTATCTAATTTCCAACGATAAAACCTTGTACAGGCTGACCCAGATGACCCTAATGGCCCTGATGTTGAAACAAGAATCGATGAACTGAAAGAAATTATACGAAAAGCTGAAACAGAAAAGGCAAAAGCAGAAGGAGTTATTGAATGTTTAAGGGACGGAGATGTTAATGTTGATGAATGGATGCAAGATATTGAAAATTTGACCGCAGGAGCAGATATGGCTCGGTCAACCAGTTCTACTTCTATTAAAACAGATGATTCTCGACAAGACAGCCCTGTCATTTTTAGCCCTTGCAAAGTATCCATAAAGAGGCACAATGATAAAGACAAAGTAGCTGCGTCACAAGACCAAAGGCCCCAAGCGGACGTATTCTATGATAGCGATGTTAATGATACAGGTTCAGAAACTCGAGAACAAGAAACCTCTTCTGCTGAACCACCTGAACGAGATGAAGATAACATTGAATGTATTTCCAACTCATTATGTCAAGCTTTGCCTGATTGTTGCTTTTATAAATTTTAGGCAGTTTATAATTTCATCTATACTTGACCACCCTTTGTAGCACAAATTGAGATTGAAAGAAAGAAAATTGAAGCATTGTCAGCTATGACATGGGAGGATCCTTTGAAAATTGATTGGGGAGATCAGCATGAAGAAGCCCCTGAAGAAACAGTACCTTCACCTCCTCCAGAGACTGCTGAGACGAAACCACGTCCTGAGTCTTGGGTCGCAGAAACCGGAGAGGCTGGAGAAACTGGAGAAGCTGGAGGGGTCAGATGCGTTGCAATTTACACTTATACTGTAAGTAAACTTAAATCATTTGAAATGCGGCATTTGACCTAAGCAAATAAATTTCGAAACCTTCTTGCCTTTAAAATTCAGGCTGCAAATCCAGACGAATTAAGCATAGTGGAAAATGAGCACTTGGAATTAATTGGCGAAGGGGATGAAAGTGGGTGGGTGAGAGCAAAGAACTACAAAGGAGAAGAGGGATACGTTCCACAGAATTACGTAGAAATTGAAGGAAACACTACCTCATCGGGATTCCCTTTGCAACCTCAGATATCCTTTTCATCAGTAGACTATCATGTACAAGAGGATGGGGAACCAGGAGAGCCAGTGGCTGAAGCTGAAGAAGTTAAAGAAGAGACTGAAGCTCCTTCCAAGGCTAATGGAATCTCAAATGGATATATGGAACAAAACGAAGACGAGAATCAAAACTTTCCTCAGCAAGAAGGCACTCCTACGGTTCCTACTTCCGTTTCCTCAGGATTGACCACACCCTTTATTAATGAATACAGACACGGGGGTAAGTTCAATTGTATACAAGCAATTCATTGATTAATTTTACTCTTTATTACATTCTTGAATACTTCAATTTAGATGGTGGGGTCGACTTCTGTAGGGCTTTATACGATTATGAAGCTACAGCTCCGGAAGAGCTGTCCTTCTATGAAGGCCAGATCATAAAAATTCTTAGAAGGGTACGTAAGACGATTTAAGATTATATTCCCCGTTGTTTTGTTAGTAGGAGTAAGTAGTATCACTTAACAATTATTTTAATTAAACAGGACGATGATGGTTGGTGGGAAGGAGAGTATGATGGGATGACAGGTGTCTTTCCAGAGATTGTTGTAGAGGAATGTCGATGGGATGGGGAACCCCTTTCGCCCATGGTAATTCGCGAATCCTTTTTTATTTAATTTAAAAGTAACTTTTGTAAGTAAATTCTTGTAATGACAGGGAGAGGATGATGAAGAGGACGATGAAGACGCCTCAGAATCAGGAATTCAACCTCCATGCTACACACCTCCTGAAATACCCTCTCATCTACTTCCTCCGGAGAAAGTTTTTGTAACACAACCAACTCCAGAGATAGAACAAGAAGCTCCAAAAGAGCCAGAGAAGAAAGAAGGTTATTATAAATATATTATTAGAGCTTATATTACTATTCCGTAGTTAAGAGCAAGTGCCTAAAACAAAAAATGCTTTAGAACAACCGGAACCGACCAAAGAACAAGAAAATGTTAATACTACTGCATCATCTGGAGCTGGAGCTGGATCTGGAAATTTTGAAATGGAATTAAGTGGAGATAGACAGCAGCAATATCAGACTCACTATACAGATACGAAAGAGGATGACCAGCCGGATATTGTCGTGATTGTGAACGAAACTCCAGGTAATATTTATTATTATGAAAATTCTAAATCATTTTTACTGATGAAGATTTTAATATTTTAATACCACGGTCTTATCACAATCATAGACATAATGGTCACAATGGAGCCCGATGACAATCCAGAAGAAGGGGAGGACGGCCAGGTAATAGTTTTAGCATGCTAATTAGTTTACAAAAAATTCTTATACAAATCAGATTGTCACCAAAGAATTAATTATTTCTAGGACGGAAATGGGTTAGACGTTGCTCAAATCGTAATAACAGCAGCAACTCCTATGTGCGAAGAGCCATCTCCTTTCCCCCCTGATGCAGCGAAGAAGACAGAAGAAAGTGAAGAATCTCAACCTCAGGGCGATAGTGAGTTGACAGGACAAGGTGTAACCAAATCCGATCCAAGTCCCACCGCTATTGCAGCTTCGAAAGACGCTGAAGATCTGACCTCATCGGATAGCCAATCTGGCAAAATTGGAGACTATCAGCCTCAAATACTGGAAAGTGACGAATCTCAGGAGCCTGGAGAGACAGGATGGGCTGCCTTCACCGAAGATTTGCCTAAAGAACCAGTTTCATCAGTTCCTCGAGTAGTCGAAGTTGAGGTGAAAGATGCTTCTGTTTCAAAAATTGAGCCCAAAAAGTCAAGCCTGGAAATCGAGGAAAAAGCAAGAATCTCTCTTGGAGAAAGCAATGAAAGCCCTGTAACACCCGAAGAACTTGATGTTCAAAATCTCGCAAAATTGGAATCTCTGAAAGAATCTGATGCTTAGACATTTACTGTTTCTGTTCAAAAAAAGATTAAGAAGTCCAAAAAATCTCAAATCCTACACAATACGATACGAAAAGCCCTAAAACAGCTAGTAGCCTGAAATGTAGACAGTAAAAAAGTATGCTTTGTATTTGTTGAAAACTTTCTGAGGTTCAACCTCACAGATTTTTGTAGTACAGCAACAAAGAAATTGCGTCAAGATGTTAAATGTGTCTTAAAGAGGGAGACATAACAGAATCTATTAAGCATTTATAGCTAACACAGAGTTTTAGGGTTGCCCGAAGTTAATTTTGCAAAAATCTAAACTTAAGGGTAAATTACTACTACGAATAAATGGAGCTGAACATTAATTCATTTTAAAACACAAGAAATTAAATTTTATCCAATACAACTCAGATTAACACATGATCTTAAAAACTTCCGAAGAGAAACACTCCAACATTATGAGTAAAAGCCTACAATTAAATTACAATGATAAAATTCAAAACTTACTAAGAATGCGGAAAAAATGGTTGTTTCTAAATGGAAATTTATATCCAAATCGTTCAAATAATGCTCTTTTTGAAGTGGTTTGAGTATACTGATCAGAAAACGATAATGTCAACGGTACACATTGATAAACATTTCGGAATTAATTTCACAATGTTTGTTATAAATCTAAGTTATTTGTGAATGGTTGCATGCGTTAATTATAAAAGATACCTGACATCAAATTCTACCTACAAGCCTTATCATCATCACATCACACCGTATAATCTATATTTCCTCTGTAGAACTTCATCCTATGCAAATATTTATTTCCAATTCGTATTTAAACAAAATCTATATTACATGGAATTAAAAAGTAAAGTATGTGTCCATAATTTTGTTCTTCCAGGAAGTTGGTGAACACAAGCATAAAGAGAAAAGCTCCTGCACAATGTCTGAATACTTGATTAAAGAATGATGAGCACTTAATATTTTGATAACATAGCCAAACTGAACTTTCTTTGAGTACGAAATATCAAATAGTATTTTGATATTTAGTAAACAACGAAATAATGTCAAGCATAACATAAAAGTTTGATTCAGGGATGTGTCAGAAATCTTAGGAATAATAATTAAATAGTAATTTCAAACTGAATGTGGAGAACCATTATATATTTACGCATTTTAGTAAGTTGTTGTCATCAAGTAAACGCAATCGAAGCTAATGACCGACTGCGTCGCAAAATTATCATAAACCTTAAGTATTGTGTCAGTTGAAAGTGGGTCGTGTAAATCGTTACGAAATAATAGAACATAAATTAAAAACTTAATTGATATTGATGTAATGAATCCAATAGCCATAAAAAGGCCTTCCGATTTATTGGTTACAAACCAATAGCTCGTAGTTCCCTTCTAGGTCATTAGAAATAAAGTAAATTATTGTAACCATGTTTAATAGGGGCATTGAAAATCCCCCTGGGAAAAATTTTTTTTACAGCGAATGTGTTCTCTTAAAATTATTATCAGATTATGGCGACATTTATTCATGAAAGAGTTTTGCGCAATTTGATTCCGAATTTTTATTGGAATTCAAGAATGGAATACGTGTGAATCAGAGATTTTGAATAAATTCAAATGAAATTGTAAAATCGTAAACCAAATGGTTTATTTTTAAGACAAGAATGAAGGCCAAAATTCCAGTTACTTTAACTAACACCCGGATGCAAATCAATTAAACGTAGAAAAATTTAATGAACCATTTAAAAAGTTAAATTCTTTCAGGAATTATTTTAAAATACTTTTGCAGCAAATTAATGCTCAACCGGACAACTGATTGACACAGTGAATCATTTATTGCAGAAGATATTTTATGTGTACAAAACTAAAATCCTACTGTTCATTTTATCTCTCACATATCTCACTTACAATCAGTTTAGGTCCGTTAGATTTTCAATATGTTAGAGCTTTATAATATTAACTTTTTTTATAATTAATATAATTTAATATATTTCTAACATTATTCTAAACTTGTGAATGATTGAGTTTATTTTATACAAAATGCATCAAATCTTCCTATGTTTAGATTGTTATCTTTTAAGATTTTCTAAGAAGAACTTTGTTCCAGTATTTAAAATAATTTTTAAAGAATTTAGCTTTTTGAAAGATCCATTATAACTACTTAAAGTTTGTAAAAAAGAATTAAAAAATTAATCAAAACTTACCATAAATTATTTGCTGAATACATAAAGAAAAATAATTGGAAACAATATTAAAATGAAAGTCCCTCACTACCATGAAACTGTAGTTGTCCCAGAAAATTGTTAGAATATTTTATTTTATAATAGAATATGTCGTGAATTATTTTTAGCTTCTCTCTAATTATAAGTGTACTGATTGTAAAATTTGTCAAAATTATATTTAAAAACGAATTTATCTTTGAGTAACAAGTAGTGAATGTGAACAAAGCTATTTTTGATGGAGTTTTATGATATTAGTACGATGATTTCTTGTCAAAAAATCTTTAAATTTATTCAACAACGTAAATAAGCTAAGTAATGTAGACGATAAGTAAATGGGCAATATATATAAAAAATAATGTATCTGTATTAAAAGAGTCAAAGTTTAATAATTACAATTTATTTAAGCATCCAACATTTTTAAGCATCGGTTGAAGCGGAAGATTTTTTATTTTCTGTCATACACTCCTCGTTCATTTTAACTAAAGGTAAGGTCCAACTCAATAAGGTCTTATTTGATTTTCGGATTTCAAAACTTGACACTTTTTGCACTCCTTTTAAAACCCATCCGCTATACTCCTTATCTATCATTAACCTAACCATGGCTGTCGTCTGTAATATAAAAAATTACATTGACATAGGTATCAATAATTTTTAGGAGATAGAAAACGAAGGTTTTTCACTCTGTAATATTGTCTCCACAAGAAAGTAAAACCATTATTGATTAAAAAGGACACTCCAATATCTAGGAAAAATCCTCTCTACCTGTCTCTAGTGTTTTAAAACAAAAAGCAAATTATTTGTGACGCACATAATAGCAAAGCAACTCATGTAGGACAAGTATCAATTCTTTTTATCCAAAGGCCCTATTGTAATACCGATTTTCTTTACCTTGTCTTTGTCTCCTTGTGGTATTGGCGTTTCTATTTCAATAAAAGATACAACTTGAAATTCTGACAAGACACGAAGACTATTTCGATTGGTCAGTATTTCTATTGCCTAATGAAAAGGAACTTTCCATCTAACTCTGGCGTCTTATCACATATTATGCATACATAGCAAACAAAGTTTTAGAGCATTTCTACTTTTTGGGATTTTTACTTTCACAATGGTAGATTAAAGAGACCGGAGAAACAAGTGGGATTCAAAGTGCTAAGCTAACACTCATGAAGTAAAAATTTATGCACTAGGGAAAGTAAGGACAAATAGGAGTTACTGTCCTTCTGTGTAGTTGCTTTCTAGCTAAGCTTCAGCAACTGTACCTTTCTCCTTTCTCTCATTTTTAATACGCTCTTCAGCATTTAAGTTTCTTTTACTTCATCTGGATAGTTGGAATTTGGATACTTGTTTTTAAACTTAAACTTATGTAAGCTCGTCAAGTATCTGCAAATCTCCTAAAATGGGTGGTTTTTGGATACAAAGACGTGATATACTTTTGGGACTAAGTTTCCTACTTTTTACGCAAACCTGTGCCCAGCCAGAGTTACAAACGGTCAATATAGGTAAGTTTTGAGATTTTTTTTGCAGGTTTTCCATATATAGATCATGTATATGCAACTTAAAACTGTAAGTTAATCATGTCATGCAAAATCGTTTTAGAGTTTTAGTCGATACAGATGCATATGAATTTGTATTAAATTCAGAGATAAAATTTGAAAAAATTTAATTGATTTGGAAAATTTTTGCATTTTGAATCAACTAGTTCGGTTTGTTTAAGGATATAAGTATGATTAGAATAGATCTAAAATTAAAAACTCTTTAGATTGAAGTTACATGTAAAAACATGTAAAAAAATGTCTAGTCTGTGTTAAAATGTTGGTATTTTTTGAACGAATGGAAGACTGAACTAGATTTTCTTGACTGATTGAGTCGTATTTTTTAACGATAAGGCATTATTAAGCATATAATGTGTTTGAACATACTATTATATTTCAGAGTAAATACGTAACTTGGGGCATTTTGACATTTTCAGATCTAGGTTTTGGTCAGAATGATTTTTTTTATCAGCTTAACCTTCAATTAGAAAATGCACTCATTTGATAAAAAAAATGAAAAAAAAGTTTTCATAAGCTGCTATTAAAAATTTGTTAACTTGGGGTGGTTACTTTTTTTTGATTGATATAATGGAAGCTTCATTAAACACAGATACAATTATTTTATAAACTTCTACTGGGTTAAAAGCCGGCAAAGGTGCATGGATTTTATAAATTTTTATGATGATTAAAACATAGGAAGTCGAATTGTATAGATTTTACACTTTAAAATGCTGCAAGCAACAATAATTTAATTTTCAAGCAGCGAGTGTTGAAACGTTAGTCAATTTGTATTAGTGTTCTACATACTAATAAACAGACTTGATCATATATGGCAAAATTTAAAAAAACGCTTAATTATGCCTAAAATACATTTAAATACAAACGAATGGATTCCCAGAGCATAAAATATGTCATCTAAAAATCCCACGTCAAAAAAACATGTTCAAGGTTTATTTAAAAACTCGAACACCTCTTTCTCATAATGATATGTAAAAAGTAGGGCGAGTTCCAAAGGCTCTTAGGTATTCGAATGACAGTTGTTGCAAGGCAACAGGGTCAAAACAATATATGTGTGAGAGATATCTGAAAAATAAAATGAATTGTTTATGAGTGTTAGGAAGTTCATCAAGCAGAAAGGTGAACAGTAAAAAATGTTTCGATACTGGTCGACTATCACACAATAAAAGTTCGTGTTAGAAGAACACATAAATACGTATCGAATTCCTTGTAATTCCACACTTGAGAATAAATAAACAATGACAAATGGATATATGAAAGTATCATTGACAGAGAAATTGGGTTTATGAAAATGAAAACTTCGTGGTGAAAGCTATTTTTTTTATAAATGAATCCTAGAGAGCAGGGTCATCTAATATCATTACATATATTTCACAAAAGGCTAGGGGGTGTGGCCGATTTGGCCCAAATAGAACGTAACCATTTCTATGACCCTAGGACTCCATTAATGAAAGCAGAATATGAAAAATTTGGTTCTGTAGAACGTTAGAGATCAATCGGACGGACAAACGGACACCACTGACGATCACATAAAGTATCTAAACGATACTTTATAATCACTAGAATCATTAGCTGCATTTTATAAAGCCTGAGCCATTCTCATTGAATCGACCATTTATTTCTTTTTTTTTAAAGAACTACAATCATTTTATGAGACAAATAATAAATTAGAAGTAATGAAATGAAACACTTGAACGATAGAAGAGTAAAATGTTTGCCTTGATAATGTCTTTCCAATTTCAAGATATCGGTTTTCACTGACGATGATGATGGTAGTCACTACACGAAAGCTTTTCTTAATAAGCAAGTTTTTTAGCACAAGCTTACATTGTCTGGTTTGAAAGACTTTCTTTATCCGTATCTAATCTACCTTCGTTCCCCACACTAGTTAATATTTTACTTGAAAATGGATGCATGTATCTACATTGGGACATGAATTTGTCTGTTGTGTGCGTGACAGAAACTTTCCAATATTATATCGTCTTTTGTGTTGCAAATCGACAATCTGTCAATTCTCATAATCGTATTGTCGTCGTAGTCATTTTTCTATTATTCGAGCCACCTTCCGTTACGTGGAATTCCATGAATAATAGGTGGCCTTGTGTCATCAACTAGGACGAATCCGAACTGTGAACTTTTTTATTAAAGAAACTAGCCATGAAAGAGCTTTAGAACCCTTTTATAACACTGGGTTATTGTTTCTTTTCTTTTTTCTTTTTTATTCCTGTTTTAAAATGAATCAAACAATGCCTTAGGATTGAGATAATTTCTCCTTAATTGTATGGTTGGTTATTACAGAGGCCAATTTACCCAAATGAATTTATTATTGGCTGGATAAGAAAGTACAATTTATCAGTATGTTTAGGTAGAGACAGAATTACATTAAATTAGTTAGAGATAGTCGAAATTAAAATTAAAATGTGTATCATACTTTATCTTATGCAATGCATTCCGATATAAGTAGAGCATTCGTTTGCTTAATTTAATTGCTGATATTGACTTTAATGGAGAACCAGATGTGTACCCAGAATGAAGATTTTACCTAAAGCCACAGTATTTGCTGTCTAATTAATAGTGTTTATTCAAGGGAATGGGAACCATTTGCAATTATAAACATCTCAAGCATTGATTGATGAATGAATAGGTCTTAGCACCTAATATTTACTTTGATTAAATAACTTTAGTCTTGGAGTGTTTGATAAACAGTTTCAATTTTGATAGAAGGACGATTGAATTGGCAATTTCATGGTTTTCACAAGAACTTCGTTAAAATTTTTGGAGTCAGCAAGCTGTTTAGATATAATTAGGGAAAATAGAATTAGAGAATTGTTTTTTTTGCTTCTTCTTGACCTCCTCATTGAACTATCCTTTCCAAAGTAATGCTGTTACAGTTAATTAACTAGTGTTTGCTCAAACGACCTAAAAAGTTGTTTATGGTCTAAAGTCTAGATCATTAGATAGTTGTATGAGTATCTTATTAGTTATTCTAACAAAAGGCAAAGGGACTACTTTAAAGTGATGATAAAAAAAGTTAAATGAAGATAATAAAAGCTACAATGGGGCGAAATAAGTTGATTAGATTAAGTGAGTTGAAAATAAAATGCAAACTAACGTTTTGGTGTAAAAAAAATCATCAGCATTTATTCCTCGAAATGAGCTTGTTAATATGTTTTTAAATTAATCAACAACAAACCTAAATGCATGCAATATACTTTAAACCTACCAACTAAGAATACTTAATGATAGCTTAATTACACATTACTACTGGTTTTATGAATCTTTCCCCTTTTAATTACATCAAATGATGAGTTAACTCTAGCATCAATTATATCAGCAAATCTTTTTATTTCTTCTTAAGCATTTTTCTACGAAGACCCGGATTCCGTAAAACACTTCGATGCGGCAGTGGACTACATAAATAACAACCCTAGTAGCGGGGTGAAAATCGGATTGGC
This sequence comes from Isotoma decorata, assembly GCA_034698605.1. Classification (NCBI taxonomy): domain Eukaryota; kingdom Metazoa; phylum Arthropoda; class Collembola; order Entomobryomorpha; family Isotomidae; genus Isotoma; species Isotoma decorata. The sequence continues at coordinate 12,281 of JAQGBU010000437.1, forward strand.
GGAGAAAATTCTCTCAAATGGAACAGACGCTGTAAAGCTTGTCACAGAACGTAAGCACAGCGTCACCTTATACAACAAAATTTGATAATTATGAGTTGTAAAAATGAGTATGTGTGTCTGTTATAAAGTATGCACTAAAATTGACGGACTTCGTGCTGGGGCTAATAAACCCGACATTGCCATTGATTTCACACGACATGGAATTCCGTCAGAAGCTGTCAAAATAGTAGTGAAAGTTATTAACATGCCGACCATATCAGCTACATTCGGACAAGAGGGCGATATTAGGTGAACTTGTAAAAATATCCTGTATTATTCCAATGAAGCATTTATAAATTGAATCGAATAGCAATTCATATTGTATGGACGGATTATGCAGGAGCTGGCGTGATATACAATCTGGAAAGAATGCAACTGAATACTTGATCCAGGTTTCTCCTCCAGCAGATATTTTGGTTCAATCTGTGAGGTCACTAGTAGGAAAACAAGATATGACAAGTGCAGTACTCCTTTTCGACGAGCAATATGGTATTTTCGAAACTGAACGAAGTCATTGATGATTTAAAATAAGGAATATTTTAACTAAGCCTTCCTTTCCTATTTATTTCATGTAGAAATGTACCACAAATACAAATCTTTGTTGCAAAATATGCCTACTCGACATCTTTTAACAAAGGTTGAAAGAAACACACCAGCTTTAAGAGCTCAGATCGACCGTCTTGTACATGTTGACATTGTCAACTTTTTCATTGCTGCTACTCCAAATGAAATATCAGCCGTCCTTGCCGAAGCCTCTGATCCTGAAATGAGAGACGGACCTTACTTTAGTGATGAATATGCTTGGTTTTCCATGGCGTTGGTAATTAATATTCATTTAGTTTACAATTTTACTATTTTTTGGGGGAAATAATCATGCAGTATAACATATATTTATTCATGAATAGTTAGAATTTTAATTTCTTTACTAAATCCTTAGGGTATGATCAAATCCTCACGAAGTGACACTACTTATACCATCCATGCAGTTATGATTTAAATGATCAAAGGATCTTTCTTAGGTGATAATTTTTATACTTTACAGGAAGAAGGGTATCCCAAATGCACAGGATGCAGGAATAATGTTTCAGTCATTCATCTCACCCCTGATTTCAGTAATATTGTGGAAAAGCGCAAGAGCTTTTTGGCATCGAAAACAACTGTAAAGTCTACCCGGTTGACAGATATGTTCTACTTTGACCTCACAATTAATGCAATTCTTGCTGTTAGGTATTTCTAAAACTTAACCTAATCTTCACTAGTCTCTTATGATGAATTAGATTTTCTATGCTTTAAGTAAATCAAAAAATAATATAGGAAGATGAAAGCAGACGGAACTTGGAAAGCTCCACCGAATTCAGTATGCAAAAACCAAGACTCTTTCAATGATGATTATAAGTTAAACCTATACGAGGCACTTGGATCAGAAGGGAAAGAAAACATCCTTGGACCTTTCAATTTAGAAAAGAACGGAATGAATTATCCAAAATTCAAAATGAAAATCGAACGAATGGTATTTAAAGAAAATCAAGCAGAACCAGAACTAAGAGAAAAGCTAGGCACTTGGAATGCAGGATTTGGGGAACACACTCTTATAGATGATGAACCTGGAAGGGAACTTTTATGGAAACAACATCAAGCCTTGACAGTTTTTAGAATTGTCACTGTTGTCGTAAGTATTACTTTCTAGTTAAAATATGATTAAAACAATAATACTCAAACAGGCATTTATTCTTTATAAATTTTTATCTTACTTTCAGCAACCTCCATTCGTATACAAAAAAGCAGGGTGTGTCGAGTCTAAAGAGAACAAATATAGCAGATGCTTCTACGGCTATTGTATTGATCTTTTGGATAAAATTCAAGAAGATTTAAAATTCAACTACACGATTCGAAATGTTAGCGAGTACGGGTACATGGCTGAAAAGTCACCTCATGAGTGGTCTGGAATGGTTCGAGAGTTAAAAGATAGGGTAAATTTACTCGTCTTTAGAATTTATCCAATTTCTACCCTCATCCGATACGATTTTGAAAACTTTATAATCTTATATTTTTAGCGAGCGGATATTGCTCTAGGGGCTATGTCTGTTATGGCAGAAAGAGAAAGTGTTGTGGATTTTACTGTTCCTTACTACGATTTGGTTGGAATTTCTATTCTAATGAGGAAACCAAAAACCACAACATCTCTATTCAAATTTCTTACGGTATTGGAAAATGATGTGTGGATGTGCATTTTGGGAGCATATTTCTTTACAAGGTGCAATTTCTTTCTTGTTTTAAACATTTTGTATGAGAATCAATTGTGCAGACAGGCTTTATTACATTGTTTTGCTTTATATAATTTTAGTATTCTCATGTGGATATTTGACCGATGGAGTCCCTACAGTTACCAAAACAATCGTGAGAAGTACGAAGATGATGAGGAAAAGAGAGAATTCAATTTGAAAGAATGTTTATGGTTTTGTATGACCTCTTTGACTCCGCAGGTAACTATTTTAAAACTTAGATGAGCTGTTGCATACCTTTTTACAATAATGTTTCTTTACCAATGTAAATGAGAAAAATCGAATTAGCGACACTGACGCTGAAAACAAAACCTTTGACGTGAAGAAACTTGTTGGTTTGTTCCTAGGGTGGTGGTGAAGCTCCAAAGAATTTGTCAGGACGATTGGTAGCAGCGACCTGGTGGTTATTCGGTTTCATTATTATTGCCTCTTACACAGCTAACTTGGCTGCTTTCCTCACAGTCTCTCGATTAGATGCCCCAATTGAATCTTTAGAAGATCTGAGCAAGCAATACAAAATCCAATATGCTCCACTAAAAGACAGTGCTGCATGGATTTACTTTGATCGAATGGCTCATATTGAACATCGCTTTTATGAGTATGTTATCTTTTTAGCATTTTTAACTTGAAAATTTCGAAAGTTTCGATTCCTTTTTTGGCTTGAGGTGTGCAATTTTAAAACAAATTTCTCTGAATATCCCACATTTAAAAAGTAAGGCCACACACAAGATACAAAAAAACGGAAAGGTTTCTTGAATACTTGAATAAAATACAAAAACTTACTTAAAAAAATCTTATTTAGGATTTGGAAAGATATGAGTCTTAATGACAGCATGTCCGATTTCGAGAGGTCTCAACTAGCTGTTTGGGACTATCCAGTGAGTGACAAATACACTAAGATGTGGCAAGCTATGCAAGAAAACACCCCTCCAACTTCATTCAAGGAAGCGGTGGATCGAGTTCGAGGAAAGGATGACAAGACTCAAGACGGATTTGCTTTCTTGGGTAATTCTTTGTGATTTTTCTTCCCCTGCTGTTTTAATCCTTCTTAATTTAATATTCATACTAACAACTTTAAATGAGATGTTTAGTCAATATGCTGACGAATAGTTTTAGACTAAATCATCATTCCCTATAAGTAATCTAATAACCAACTTTAAAGATGAATCCCACCAAAATCAATCAAGCAGTCAATGTTTTAACCCCATTGGAATGTCAGGGATTACACAATATGCCTGACAATAACCCATATATTTTTTCATATACCTTTTATTTATTCCACCATTCGTTTATTAAAATTATGATAGGAGAAGCCACCGACATAAGATACCAAGAGAAAACAAATTGTGTATTTCAACAAGTTGGAGAAGAGTTTTCTCGAAAACCGTATGCAATTGGTGTGCAGAAAGGATCCCCTCTAAAAGAGTCCTTTTCTCATATGTAAGATAACTCGAGTATTAGAAAATGTAATGCGACAGAAGACCTGTTGCAATTTACCTCCCGGATGATCCGAGGAGGGTACTGTACTTTATTCAGCACAGAAAATAAGTATAATCTTAACTCTGTTGAACTTTCACAAGGCTTTAAAACTATAATCCATTCTATATGAATATGGATCAAAATTGCGATCACAATAATGATACCTAAAATTTGGTATCATCGGTATCAGCAAAAAAGACTTGCTGCCCTTCTTCCGTATTTAAGTGTAATATGCTAATCTTCAGTAGTAGTGTAGTGTTTATATACACAACCATTGACATAACAGTCTATTGGGGGATGAATTTTTTTTAAGTGCTATGCTTAAGTCACTAACTCAATCTTGATATTGAGACTTGAGGATTTGAGTGTGAGTCATGTATATGTAATAATGTAATGCTTAACTTTTTAAGTCAAGTACATTTTCATTTCTCATTTCAAAAATCAAAAAGCTGATGAATACTTACAGTTTGCTTTTTACAATAGCTGAAGAGGAAAACAGTTCAGTTTATTTTATTACTTGAATGCTTTTATAATACTAGGGGATGCGACAGATATCCGATATGAAGTATTGACAAGTTGCGATGTTCAAATGGTGGGAGAAGAATTTTCACGAAAGCCTTATGCTTTGGCTGTGCAACAAGGCTCGCCATTAAAAGATCAACTTAATGATGCGTAAGCGTTTGCTTGATCAAAACCATTTCTTGACATAATGGTTGTGCATTTTGCTTTTTTTAGCTGAGTATAAAATAGTTAACTAATGATAAGCGCAAGTAATTTACCCAATTGTGTTTTTGGGGTTTGAATAATATTTATAGCTTATTAATAGTTCTTAGTTAACTTTTGCTTTCACTTTTTGCCATTTTAGAAGTTATTAATTTATTCAAGCTTTAACTTTTAAAACTCGTAGAAGGGATTTTTAACAAGAGGCTATTTTAATGCATAAAATATTACAGGATATTGAAACTTCTTAATCAGCGTCATTTAGAACAGCTCAAAGAGACTTGGTGGAATGAAAATAAAGAAAGGGCTCATTGTCCTAAAGATGATAATCAATCGGATGGTATCAGCATTCATAACATTGGTAAGTTAGACACTTGATTATTTATTGGAACTATTTATATTAATTTACCTTCAACTCATAGTTTGTCAATGTTGTGAGTTTGTTGGGATTGTAACTCAGAATTGTATTTTATTTTATATATTAGTGTAAGGTTTCATAAAAAGTGTAAAAATATGAGAAAATCTTTTAGATAATTTATTAAATAGTCAATGCGCTTTAAAAGCTTTATTAAAACCCCAATCATATTTTAGGTGGTGTCTTCATCGTCATTTTTGTTGGAATAATAATGGCATGCTTCACCCTCATATTCGAATACTGGTGGTATCGTAAGAGGAATATTGCGGAAGAAATGGCAGAAATGGCTTTGCCAGTTCCTAAAGAGTTCGGGTCAACATTTGCTCCTCCTCAAAATGATAAAACTAATTTCAACACGCAGTACAACAAGTTAGTAGTTTTCTTACACAATTGATAAATCCTAGATATTATCTAAACAATAAATGTATGGGATTTTTAATTTTAAAAAATTCTTTACAATTTAGACCACCACCAGGAAGAACTGAGTTGCCCTCAATAGAAAATTCTTGGTAATCATGAAGTGGCAAAAGACTAGATGATTAAATAGCTTCTCTTACTGGTAACTGGGACCTGGCCGTTCTTTAAAAAAGAAGAGTTATCCTAATTACCATAAAAGTGCTAAATTTATTAGAAATATGCAATTAAATGATAATATCATAATTACTATATAGCATTTCAATTATTGTGATTCTTCTGTGAGCTCAAACTTGAAATAAATCTAATAATTAACCTCAAATAGCTTAATGCATTGTCTCACAAGCTTTTATGACATGGCTTCGTATTTCTTTTCAAGACATCCCATTACACTGACTTAAATCGTTACTTATTATCATCAAGGTACTTTGAACCTTCTTTTATAAATGTGATAACTGCAAAAATTAAGTAAATGCAGCTATACGAAATCATTATTCATTAATGAAACCCTACAATGAAAGCTACATTATATCAACATAATTTTAGCAAACACAATGAAAAATGTCTAAAAAAAATAGCTTTTTTAACTTAAAAAAATCATACCATGGCCATGGGGCCATTTGATACTTGTTAATTCTCATTCTGCAGAATATCAACCAAGCCCTTAATGTTTCACGTTACCCCAAGTCCTTCGTTCAAACTGCAATTGCATAAAAATATCCGTCGCATTTTTACTTCCAACTAACTACCTTTTTTCACTCAATAAGTTCTTTGCATAAAGTCGGAAATAAAAAAGGATATAAACCTTCCACAACTCTAGATCTTAGTCCCCACTACTTATCCAGAAAGCTTTTAAAAACTCAAAAACATCCGAATTATTTATAGCTACATCAAATTTTGTTATCAGTTCATTTATGATTAATATTACTCCATTGAAAAAAATACTCCATTAGTCTAATGCAGTTGTACAATTTACAATTATCAAACTAAAGTCTTGGGAAAGGATTTTATTTAAATGTTTGTTATTATTATTAAACCATCTTCATATTTTGTCTCTCTCACACACACACAGACTCAATCTCACTCAAGTAAAGTAAGGGCATTTAAATGGAACATTCAACCACTTGGATTTATTTTTAAAGACATTATATCACTTCACACTATGCTTTCTTACAATAGTAAGAGAAAAAACCTTTTTACAACACCACCACCTCCGTAGTAAAGTAAAGATTTCCAAAATATTTATTTATAAACACCAACAAGTACAAGATTCCTTCTACTTTACCCTATCATTCCAACAAAGATAGTGAACTTGAGTGAATTATGTATGTCATGTTAAAATTATATGAAATCAAACCTACATTAGAAATTAGAAGGATCAATTCCTTCCTAACTGTTCTAGCACAATCCGATGGATTTGAAAGGGGAGTTTTTAAAATGTTACGTCTGATATTACAAATAGACACGCATTTAGACTAAACTTACTATATTTCTATGTATAAAAAATAAATATAAATCCAAATACTGCATACATTTTGGTTAAATAAGCAGAAAAACTTTGTAAAAAACGAAAGGTTTAAGTTCATAATAAAAATAACATATTATACTTTTACCATGCTAGAATAAATGTGTGTTTTTCATTTACTTCATTTACTTAACCCTCTGCTCCTCTCAATTCTCTATAATAATAATAATTATATCTTCTGTGGATTTTTTTAGGATTGGACACAACATACAAATGTGCTCTACTTTTATACTACATAGTAATAAGAAGGACTCTTTAAATTTCATTCACATCTATAGTACATGCATAAAAATTCTGGTATAATATAACATCTATCTATATCTTGTAATGATCTCTGAGTAAATGAAATGAAACTGGGATGATGATGTTGAGGAAGCCGACTTTCATAAGCTGAAAAGTGTAGTTTGTACAAAGTTAAAAAAGAGAGAAGACGAGAGGATTTGAAAGAGACACAAGATATCCCCTTCATAAAAGTAACAGTTTTTGACTCTCTGCTTTCGTTTCAAGTTAATGTAAACAAAAACCAACACTGAAGAAATAAACACTACTGCTGTAGACTCCACCATGAGATTAGATGAGATGAGATGAGATGAGTTAACTAACTTCAAAACTATTAAACTTTGGGAGTATTTTTCTTAACATTTTTGTTAGAAAAGTACAAAAACTATAATAAACTAAAACGGTTTGCGTTTTGTGTTTTGTCTTGGATATAACTCTTATTTTTATAATGTATAATGGACATACCTATACTTAATCCTTTTCATGAAATTACAAAAAAAGAAGATATTAACACTTAAATAAACTTCTGCTTCTGCTTGTATATCCATAAATTAATCCAGACTTTTTCCATCTTTATTCAAAGCAGCAGCAGAAGAGAAGGTTCTTCCTGAGATAGTTGTTTTTAATAAAATTATTTATTATTGCTGAATTAGATTAGCATTCTCTGGGTTTGGTCATAATAATCCTTAAAGCAAGAATTCTTATGACTTCATAGGTACATTATTGTGAAGAGGGGTTATTACATAAACTAATGACTTTTAGGGTTGTCTTTTGAAAAAGATGAACAAATCCCTAAGCCAAGAAGGAATTGTAAGGAGGAGCTTTAAAGATCATCTCTCTTGGCGAAATCCCTCTGATCCGCCCATTAAAACTTTCTAGAGCTCAAGATCAGAATTAACATTGTTTAACAGAGATGCGGATTTTTTAGTGAGAATTTGTAACCCTTGCATCACTGAGGTGGATATAAAATGAGAAAGGTTTTTTTCCAAGTCACTATTTATTTAGATCATTTCCGGATCATAAAATTCTAAAAATTATAAACAATTTTGTGCACCATTAAATATTTTGAGTTGTAAAATCAAAGCATTCGGATAGAAGGAAACAAAAGTTGGATTACATAGAAGTAAAATTGCGTTTTATTATTCTGTCATTGTTCGAGTGGGTGGGTTTCAGTGGCAGTGATTTTGACAGAAAGTAAATTAAATGGACAGATTTCGTGACTACTACTGGATACGAGTGAATTGTATTGTTTTGAATTCGGCATTAGTTTTGTTACTTAATAGAATGACTACCTTAATTAGATAGTTTCATTGTGTACTGGAATTCAATTGTTTTCTTTTTACCTGGGGTACTTGAAGATCACGCATTGGTGACAAGGAACATGAACTTTAACAAAAGTGCATCAAATTACGTTATGTACCCTTTGTCCGACGTTCTTGGAAATAATTTGACAGACAATTTCAATGAAGGCTATCATTACAGTGGTGGTGGTGGGGGTGAAGGGTCTTATTCTAGAATCTCAAGTCAACCCTGTGAGATTGATTGCCTCTCTAGTGGTGGAGTTCCAACTTTGCATAATATGAGCTATGGTGGTGACCCTTTAGAACATCATGGGAATCAAAATCAAAATAGTGAAGGATTCACTCTAGATCATTTGAATGGTTCGAATGATCCGTCTAAAAAGTGTACCGTTTGGGATTGTAATACTTGTGGAGTTGGTAAAGTGACGGAAGGAAGTAGATGTACAACAGCGGGATGTGAGGGCTGTAGACGTCCTGCTAAAAGACGTAATACGGCAAATAAAAAAGAAAGAAGAAGAACTCAGTCCATTAATAATGCTTTCACTGAGTTGAGGGATTGCATACCTAATGTTCCATCAGATACTAAACTTAGTAAGTATTTTGTATAATTGATTGCTTAATTTACAAGAATTTTTTATCAATGGTTGAGATTTCATTAGCTTAATTAGCTTTTAATTAAGTAGGAAAGGTGCAATTGTCAGTGCGGAATTAATTGTTTGAAAACTATAGTTTACGCACATAGGCTCGATGGAAGTTGTTTTTGTGTATTTTATTCTTGTGTTTTTAGATAAGACATGATCTGATTTACTGCACGTGAATTTGTTGAATTTATACTTTATAATGCCAAATTATGGGGGTGATATGTGGCAAACCTTAAATTAATAATTTGATACGATACAGGCTATCTATCTATAAGGCTAATTTAGATAGGAGACACAGCTACAAAATTTTGTTTGATGTTCTTGCTTAAAATGGTTTTATGAACACTCTTTTTGATAATCTTAAAAAACATATCTAACTTCTTGAGTGAAATTTAATGTAAGAACATGAGTAAAAAATATTTAGCGATTTAGTTTTAATTTTTAGCTATCGATTTAGCTTTATATTCAATCTGCCAGTTACTAAAGTCAAAGAAAATATTTGTATTAAATTGACCATTAGGACGACTGCAAGGAAACTTAAAGCAGAAAGTTGTCAATAAAATGCATTAAATTAAGGTATATTTATTTAATTTTGATAAATTTAATCAAGCCATCTAAACCTGAGGCAACTTCTGAAGTCTATTAGAATAAAAGAAGCCAATTTCTTGACTTATATACAACAAATAAATATTTTTCATCGGTCAAAATTGAAAGCAAATTGGCTATTTTTGTGATATTTTTTACTGACAAAATGAGAAGCTCATGTTAAATTATCATGGGAAAACCGTTTTTATATATTAACTTTTTCGATTTCTTCCAGTTTACAGCATTATGAGTGCATGCATAATCTATTTTCTGAATGCAAGTCACCCTTACTTACCTTTTCCTTATATAGTTCAGTAACTAATTCACATATTTTGGGGTTTCTTAAAAAAATTCTTAACGCGGAAGAAAACGTTACTTTTCATGCCGGGGGAAAAAGGGTAAATGTAATTCCGGTGTAGACAAGATGATCGTCAACCTCAAAAAATTCAATAGGATCAGCTTTGCTTTTACTAAATGATCTTGAACATATTTGTTTTGAAATACATAGAATGTTTTTGTCATTACTTTGTTTACTACAAAAAAACAATTTTTTCTAAGGTAATTTAATTTGTTATTCACCTGTCACTAATTTTTTTGTACCATTATTTAAACACACTGCTACCCTTCATATTACATTCCTTATGCGTTTAATCTTCTTTGTTTACATTTAAAAATTTTATATTAAATTAGAATATCCCGTAATCTCTCATTTATTGTAAATCCCTTCTGTTAAAAGAGTTGTAAGATTAAGAAGGAAATGTAAGAAGAGTTGATATTACTACTTAACTACATGCTCATCTCTCACCTGACAAGGAAACATTAAGCTAAATAAAACAAGGGATTTGAATTTAGGCCATTTGTCAAAATTATAGTTCTTCTACACGAAATGTTGTTTACGTTTTACTACACGTTAGAAATTAGTTTTATACGATTTGACAAGATAACTACAGAGAAGCAGAAAGGTAATAACAATGTAGGAGTTTGTACACTATAATCACAAGTGTCATCACAATTCGGTTGATAACATGAAATATATACTCAGCTACTCTGAATTTCATACTAGCTAACTATTAGTATTAGTAATGAAAAATGTAGGATTAAAATAATCTTTGCTGTTTTTTAGTCTGCTTAAAAATTTATCCCCTCATGTTGAAAATAAAGTTTTAATTGTTATAATAGAACCGTCCGAGTTACAAAAATATTAAGGTATAAAGGGAACGCTATAGCTATAGTAAATTAATCGTTTTAAATTTCTCAATGACACACAATATATGTCATTAATAAGCTTGACAAATCATCCACAATTAAAATCAATTTTACGCTAAATAACAATTTTTAATTATGAAAGACATATCTAGTCATAAACTAAAGGTAACTTATTTTCATTCAAATATTTTTTTAGAAAAGTTTTCCAAACCTCCGCAAATCTATAAACTCATGCAGTATTACTAGATTTTAAGCTATACCTTTGACGATTTTATAAGTGGGAGCTTTTCTTTTTTGTGCGTGAGTTTTTGATTTGACCTTATAATAATAATATCTATGAATCGAGTTTTACGATAGATATATATTCACAAGTTACGAATTTCTGGAAATTTGTCCCTTGATGATAACTTTAAGGAAAATTTTAGCTAAAAATCAGAACATTGAGGTACTTTTTATATCAAAATCAGCTGCAACAGTTTACATTTAAATTAATTGATTAACTTAATAACTTTATCAGGTTGTTAAATCAGGTTGGCGTGGCTAGGTACATTTTAATAATCTTAGGAGGGATTTCGTTTCAACCCAACCTCACCTATAGTCTGGCTTCTCTTTAATTGAGGCCCAGAATTAATTTTTCAGCCTTTCAAAATAAAAAAAAGTTGGCTTTTGTACCTTAGATTTTAACATCGTTTTAACATTTAAAAAGTTATTAAGCTTGGCTTCCTTTCCAAAATTTTGTTTTCCAACTGTACTCGCGTTTTATCACATAATATTGTAAATCATCAAATATGCGTTTACTTCTAGTTCCGGTGCGTGTGATAATCATTAGCAGTTGAAGGTAGGCTAGATTTTACAAAAGCAAAACTGAGATATAGAAATAAATCTATAGTAGTATATTTTTTCTCTCCTTTTTTCTATGCCTGTGAATTACTATCTTCAGTCAATGGGTAATTAGACTTTTAGCAGGATAATACGCAAACCAATTGTAGCTTTTAACTTAAATGATATTAATAATTAAGATGTGTACACGACTTTTTTATGGCTATGGATTTATCAAAACATAACATTTAGAAAGTTTTGATTCAATAAATAATAAATAATAATTAGAAATAATCATTTCAAATACTTCAGATATTTATTGCTTTTATATTTTTGAAACGAGTAATTTTCAATAAAAAATGTAGCTTTACAGTCAGGAGCCTCTTGAAAGTATCAAATCAGCAGTTGTTAATTTAACAAGAAACTTTGCAAATTTAATGGCCAACTCTGTAAAGTAATCTTATAAGGGCTGAGTCATCAATTGTACGGGCAAGCATATAAAAAGGCCCTTGATTCTCAAAGGATTTAGATAGAATTAGAATGTATGTAGTATCTGTTAACAGACATGGAAGCTACCTGCCTAAATTGTTTGTGGAATATGACATGAAACCGAGTCAACCAATTCCCATAATTCATGCTCATGTTCATATCAATCAAATAGGTGTCGCACAGTAATGTGTTGGGGACAATCGGTTTACTAAAAGTCTATTTTATATTCACTTATATGGAATGTTGCAAATGTTGAGTTATAATAAGCTTGTCAACTACTATTACTCAATATGATGCTGTTAAAATAACATTGTTAAGACACCGTTTGTGTTGTTCTTTAAAATATAACATGTCATTTCATTTAGAAACAAAGTTTATCTAAAAATTTTAAGGCTAAAGAGTTTTCAGAATGATCTAATGTTGCAAGTATACCAGATTTTATTTACAATTAAAATTAAATTACACAACGAAAATAAATGATTTGTTGTGACATTACGCGCAAGAAAAACATGAGAACCCCTACATTTTATAAACTGGAAAAACTTAAAGCATGGAAAAAATTTTTGATGACAGGTAAAATAAAAACGCTTCGGCTGGCAACCTCTTACATAGCATACTTGTCTGATGTTCTTACTGGAGATGACCCATTGAGAACACCTGCAGCTTTCACTGCGGATTTGTCTCGCAGACTCACAAGAAGCGAGGACAAGAAAAAGGAACTGGTAAGAAATTAGATTTATTTTAATTCATTTAATATAATTTAATATGTATTTTAATTTCCCGAAGATCAATTTCAATTAATTTTCACTTACAAATGGAAAGTGAAAGAGGCACCTTTCCAAATTTTGGTGTAAATGACAATTAATCTAATGAAGAATGCTAAAAATATGTGGTGTGAGGACACTTTGAAGCCAATGCATTCCATCTTTGAGTATGAAACCAAAATATTCGCTTAATCCAACTATTAAAAATATGATTTTTAACGCCTTTTCCATTCCCCCGTATGACCTTACCTATGACCTTGCAGATAGGAAAAAACGATGCTCAACTTCATTAGATACAAAAGCATTGGAGGTTGAATGCAAAAAGTGATAAAAACCCAAATAGTCTTTTTTGAAAAGCTTCAAACGATATCTGATACGTTCAAGTTCATATTACTAAACGTAAATGAAAACATCCACAATATTGTACCTGCAGCTGCAACATAATAGAAAATTGATACTATTCTGACATACATGATTTAAGCATTATCAGATATTTAGATAATTTATTACTGTTCTACAAAATGACCAGGGCATTGGCCATAAAAAGCAAATCGATTTGAAAAATTGCCAACAGGAAGACATTAGTTTTTTCTGACTCCTCCTCGGCCCTAATAATTTGTTTAAATTGTAACTCGTTAATATTAAATGAATATTAAAAAAGTGGACAAATTTCATATCGTTTTAAAATATATAATTTTAAAAATATATTGTTTTTAAATATTCACGGATGCAAAAAATGCATATACAGAAGCTTAAAAGATAAATCATCTCTAAAGCTCAAAGAATATTTTAATGTCTCTATTGTCTTCTAAAAAATATATAGAGATAGATACACTCTATTTGTAATATATTATTATGCAGAAATGCATGATGTAGGAATCTCTTGTAACAAAAGTTTCAAAATTCCTCTTGAAGCAATCTCACCCACACCATACCAAATTAGCAGATGGTTCTAACTTAACTAATGATAATACCATAACCAGGCATATTACAGTAATGTAGTCAAACTGCCAGTTCCATTTATGTTGCCACTTGCCAGGATTCCCTTGTCTTCTCATTTCTACTTATTAGCACGATAAATCTCCTTAATGAGCTGGAAAGACACATTATTTTGAACTTATTCTGACCTGCTTAAGCAACTGCCACAATATAGCGTTAAAATCTCAAATGATTATTGATATTGACTGTTTCAAGAAATAACGAAAGGATAAAATGCTATTGTAATTGTAAAAATTAACTAGTTAATTATAATAACACTGGGAAAATTTATTGAGTTAGAGGTTACAAGTGCAATATTATATATAGATACAAAAGAGTGTATATTTTCACAGTTAAGTTTATCTTTCCATTTCCTATATTTATGCATAATGAACACCACATCGTATCGCATTTTATGAATACTAAATGTAATTTTAGGGTTGTTTCCTATCTTGTATGTGTGGATAGTTGAAAAAAAGAGTAAATATTATGGGTTCAGGGTTAGCAGGGTCGAGAATTTCCAAGTGTCTAAAGCCAAGGCGTTATGCATCTCTGCTGGTGATTTCCAACCCTAACAAAATAATAGTTTTTTTTATCAGTATCACTCGTCTTTTAGTTTTTTCTTTCCTTCTGTATTTGGTGATTTGGATGGCACTTATAAGAGGCCTGTTTTTTTCAAAGATTCATTTTGCTTTGTATTCTGGTAGATCTTTTGATAATGATATTTCTTTATATGGAGTAATTCCATGATACATAGGGACATTATCATTACATTATCAAGCCTAACATTACTATCACCACTGAGGCATTGGATAGATATGAAAATAAGGATTTTCCTTAGAAATTGTATGAAACTTCTCAATTGATCACTCTTAGTTATACAGAAGAAGAGAGACTCGACTTTAGTAGAAATTGAAGTTGCACGTGTGTTTTCCAAAAGGGAAGTCAATAGTAGTTCCGTAATTGAATTAGAAAACCACGTTTGAACTGTTATTGGAAGCCGTAAACAAGAGAAAGCAATTTATGAAATTGGATTTACTCAAAAACCGATATTGGACATCTGTATAGTATAGTGTGACTCAATTAGCTTATCTTTTCTGGGAATCAATGTGATTATGGGATGAGATATTTGAAATACAAGAAGGGACTTATTTATTGAACTTTGCCAGTGTATTGTCAGAAATATTAATGATTTCTGCAGAATTTAGAGATGTTTGTAAGATAAAATAATAGAAAAACTGTCTGATATTGTATTTTTATTACTTTTACTCTTAGGCTTAAATCAAAATTTACTTTTGTCTACTGTCTGGAAAAACAATTCCAAGGTTTTTCATTAAATTTAGTGAAATTGTGAGTATTAGTTAGAACAAATGAAAGTACAGGCATAAAGGAGAAGGATGGGGATTCGAGTTACTAAAAATCAACTGGCCTCATGTATTTCTATTATTTTATTTCACTTTGTTAGATTAGGGTTTCGCTCTGCATTCAATGAGCTAATGTACAATTTCTTTAGCTTCTAATGTGTAGCTATGGATTTAATCGGCGGTTAGTGGGGGCTTAGAATTGTCTAGTAGTAGAAAAACATTGGCCAAACTGCCGTTTTAGTTTTGTTCACTTTTAAAAGCTTAATTTGTATTAAATACCAAGTACTAAAATCTTTTTGCTTTGATGGAATTAGACTCATTATGTAGAGCTTATATTTTAAGTTTGAGGTCCAAGTGAAAGTTATAGGAATAAATTAGTCCCTTTCTTTCTGCATAGAATGGACTCAACCGTGAAATTATATATTGACGTAATCATACCCGTAAAAGTTTATTCCGTATTAAATACCTGGTTCCTAAGAGAGAAAGTGGATTAATATTTCCCTCTTCCCGGAATGTTGGAAAAGACTTCACTACTACGTTTGCTTTCAAGCACAAGAAGTTTCCAGAGCATTAATAAAATAACTGAAGTAAAATATTCCATAATATACTTGAAGTCTTATTTTAAATGGGAAAAATATATATTGTCCTGTATATCATACACTATGTATTATTTATTAAAAATGTAGAAATTTATTGTATTAAAAAATATATGTTGGGCTTTTTAATATTGACTGCCGATCAGAGGCAGTCAGCATTACGAAACACAAATTATAACAAAATCATTCATCAAAACTAAAGGGTAATTACGATGAAACTTTCCGTCAGACAGGGTTTTTTATGTTCCGAGATGATTAGGTTATATTCATGGAGTGTAGAAGGAAGGTAGGATGAAAGTGATTAGACTAAGGAACTCGGCCAAGCAATGTTGAATTCTGCCATTTTCAGGCTGAGAAAGATACTCTTATTCAGAAGTGAAGAAGTCAAATTCAACTCATCTTCAGATAGTTAGAGGAAAAATTAAAACATCATTTTTTAATATTAAAAAATGGGATATATATTAGGGACCCAACCAATTAATGAAAAGTCCAACCAAAATTAATGAAAATGAAATTAATGAATT
>JAQGBU010000438.1:0-28690 GCA_034698605.1 Isotoma decorata
GACCCTTAAAACCCTAATTCAGATACGGCCCTGACTTGCTGAAACTCTTTGGTTATTATTACATTTTATTTTGTGTACAGAAAAGCACGTCTTTCCAACCAACCAGTTGAGCCTAGTCACACATAGGCGTGACGAAACTTTTACCATGGTTAACCTTATAGCGACAAAGGTTAATCCTATTTAGTTAAATAACTTTGCACATGAAAGTAGGCAAAACTAGAAGGTATAAAGTACTATCGCTAAAAGGAAGAAAAAAACCTCGAAATACTAAGAGCTTGAGTTGCAGATTGACTTCATTAGTGAACATTTGGAAAAACTTTCCCTAATTTTCGAACCATATTATTAGGGTCAGCGGAACTTCCCAGAAGACCAAACTAATGATATCAAAGTAAGAGAAATTATTGTGGAAAAATAACCTACTTTCTCTTTCTTTTTCTCTCTATATCTCCTAAATTCTACAGCTTAGTCATAATCCTAAAATGTACACATTTCTCCTATATACATACATTTAATATTTAAGTAGGATCAAAAATGACCTAAAGTACAACCAACCTGTAACTCTCTGCATGCAAATTTTTCTGAAGATATTATGCGTTGGCAGAAAGACAAACTTTATTTTTGTTACATTACTTATACTTTTAAATATATGCTAATAATGATGAAATCCCTTTGGGATAAAGAGAGCTAAGGGCACTCACCTATCGAAGCAAGTAACCCGAGTAAACTCCCCAATGTCGGAATACAGTAAGTGAGAAATCGAATCCGCTCTGTAGAGATTGGGAGCAGCAACAAGTCCTGGAATAACCCATACCCCTATGAGAACTCGTCGAATACGAAGGTTCGTCATGTTGATCCTTGATTGAACAGGGTAGACCACGGCATTGTATCTGCGAATATCAGACAGGAAATATTATAGTTAATGATAATAATATTAATTGCTAGATTATGAAATAATATTAGTGTTATAACTTAAGTTGTTTGGGTACTTCGAATACTTTTTTTCTAGAAGCAACACATTCAATTACGTGTAAATTCTCAGAGAATGTACATTATCTACATCATTAGGATATGCACAGCAAGTTGTATAATGGCACATGATTATAAATGTTATTTTACAATTGCCGAAAATGTAAGCATAACAAGTGACATGAAATAAAACCAACTCTAGCAAAATCTAAGTCATAAAATCGGGACCCTCAAATGGAATATAATGATATGAAATAAGAAGATCATTGAACTTCCTTCCCTTGAATCCTTCTTATAAATCTCATGGCACATCTAGGTCACAATCACAACATATTGACGCGTAATAAAATAGACAGTTACATTTTCGTTGGAAAGTAAGCTTCGAAAAAGTAGTAGTGTACATAATTATTAAATAATGAGGTTGAGGGGCCTAATAGCATAATACTTGTAAAAATATTATGAAAAACTTAAGTGGAACTTCTAGATCTTGTACTCAATATTCCTTTTATGTTCGTTTGTATATGCATATTTTTTAATATTTGGAAATTGTGTGCTTACATAATACAGAGAAAAGGCCTGCAAAAACGATTCTGTTGATATTTTAGTGCAGCTTTTAATCTTATGAAATAACCCCTTATCAATCATTAGCAATAGTAAAGTTGTTTCAATCAGTTGTGAGGCAATGGTTATTTTATAATTAGCTATAAGACCATTCTTATCTAATAAGTAGAGATGGGAGTGGCATGGAACTTAAAATATGAAATATCGCGAGGATTAGCATATTTATATGCCCAAATTTTTTAGCATAGCATATTTTAAATTTAATACATGAATTGGTCTTTCATCCTTGCGCAATTTAATGAGAGAAACGAATGATCAAAGTTTCAAGAGAAAGTACTTAAGTCTAAGTCTGCTTTATCTACACTCTTAAATGTAAAGTTAAGTTCAAACATGATCATTGTAATTTTAAAAAAATTGAGTTAAAGCTAAAAAAAATTAAATTCGGCTTTTCCAGCAGTGATCGATGTGCTTTTTTTATAATTAGTAAGAATTCAATCATATTTTATTAAGCTCATTTCATGTCCATAGTATACCTTGTATAAATATGTTGTGTGCGTGAACTATTTTTTTATATAGAAGGTGAGTTTATTCATAATGTTATCAAATAATGTTTGAGAGAAAAGTTTGAAATTTCAATTTTTTTAGGTGATTTTACTTTTCACGGTCAAGACTATTTATTGATGAGCATTTGGTCTCAAGGGTCGATTCTTATATTTCGGACAGATAATCTTAAGAATATATCACGACTGACTGGACACCTTTCAACTTACATAAAAATATTTTACTTTCAGAGTGGACTATAGGCTCGATTGTGCTCCAAAAGGTAGGTAATTGTTGTACTGTTCAAGCTTGCATTTCTTCTTAAACTGGTTAAATGCCACGTGCCACAGACCCCTGCGGGGTCAGGACACTTTTAGCGGTATACAGAGCTTTATGTTCTGAGCTACTGAATTGCCGAGCATAGTAAAATAAAACATTCAAAAGGACATTATTTAAACTTCAATCATAGTTTTTACTAAAGATAAGTCACTTTCAATAAAAAATCAATTGTACACATTGTATTTTTCTGTGTTATATAAGGATTATTTTATGGAACCAGCTTCTTTGATTTTGAATTCAAAGTGGTAGCCTTAGTAATTCTATTGAGTCCCTAACAAGATTACCCCACAGAAATACCTTACTTACTACATTCTCCTAGCTAATTTTCATTTAGCAATCGAAATTGCAAAATGCTTGTACTAGGAATTCAGAACAAGAGTAACGATTTGGAAGCCCGTATTACATACTGATTAATTTTGTTTTTATCAAATAATTTGAAATAAAGCAAGCACGGAAGTCAAGACATCGTTATAAAGTAAAGTTAAAAGTGAGACGTTAGCATATTATAGATTTTTTTTTTAAAATTTACTTATTTATCTATTAATTACTTAATTTCAAGTTTTGATAGGGTACATTTGAAACTAATACTTATACCGCTTGGACGATTTTTGTCTATAGAAGTTTGAACGTATATAAAAGTACGCTCAGGTGTGCTTGAGATTAAAGGTTGTAATATTAATTACATTAAATAAAATGCTCGCTGCTACTACCGCTCAGCTAACAATGATACAACCTATTTGCTAGACAATAATAGTAGCATTATCGGAGGTTTTTTGCATTAAATAAGGTGAGTCGTTTTAAACGCGAGGTTGCATTGTAAACAAGAACATAGTTTACGTTCGCAGTCAGTCGTATGAAACGTGATAAAAGGTTTTTAATTATATCAAACCGATTGATACTCCCACCACTAACTTTGTTGACGTTCTTACGTCAATGTAAGAACGTCATACTTCTTGGCTCTTCTTGTTTTGCTTTAGAAATCAAAGGAAAATATTGTCTTAGGAATTAAGTTGCTAATGAAAGCTCTGATTATAATTATCTAGAGAAAACTTAGAACTGAAAAGCTATCTCAACATTCAAGAGCTTGAACTTGCTTTTATTTCATGCACAGTGTAATGATATAATTACGATATTACATATAAAATTAGATAAATAATAAAAATGTTTTCAAATCAAGCTTTTTTGAGGTTTCCTCCACGAGTTCATGTACAATTATATGGTGACACTGAAGCTGCAGAAATGTCCCCTTTTAATGTATTATTAACAGAATCACATGAGAATTTAATCCTTGGAGTCTTAACATTCACATATTATCTAAGTTATTTAGGGACAAGTTATTGCTCGATTTTGTTTTGCTCAAAGGCAATAGGTAATAAGGTCTTTTTAGATTTGACCCGTATAAAGTCATAACTTTTACAATCCCTGCAAGAAATCGCTGGGTTAATCTAGTCGTCTCCCTTATTTTTAGTACATATTTAATACTTCGAAAGTGTGCTACATTTGAGCTTGTAAATTTTGTAAATCACATCGCTTGGAAATAATTTGAGCTTTTTGTCCGATTTCTGTACCCAAATATAAATCAGTAGTTTTAAAGTGTACATTAAAGGAATAGAAATAAGTAGGTGGTTAAAGCTGTAGTAAAGCGAAATATTGTTTTGGATGGGATTTTGTCAAGTTGGGAAAGTGGTAGCAGTTTTTTTTTTTAATCTATAAAAATTCAAAAATGGGTTTTATAAATACATTTAAACTCTGATTCTAGGACATTAGATCCCCCACCTTAGATCCCCACACCTTAGATCCAAAACCTTAGATCCCCACACCTTAGATCCAAAACCTTAGATCCCCAGGACATTAGATCCCCTGGACATTAGATCCCCTGGACATTAGATCCCCAAGACTGAAGAGCTCAAGCAGAGCAATTGTATTATAAATAAAAATTTTAAATGATGAGGAAAATGCATAAATGAATAATTAAAATATTTTTACCAACAACTAGTTATGTAAAAGCTCCCTTATGGTTTATTCTAATATTATAAGAATTATTGATAATTGTAAATGAGGGTTAGTTGTTTTAAACAATTTCTATGGGTTTGATTATTAAGTATCGTTAGATACTTTATGTGGACGTTCATGGTGTCCGTCTGTCCTTCTGTCTGTCTGAATGGGTAACTTTTGACAGGAATAATGTTTTTTAATTCTGTTTTCCCAAATGGGTTTCTTAGGTAAAAGGGACGATTAAGTTTGTAAAATTGGGCAAATCGGCCACATCCCCTAATTTTAATCACAAAAAGTGTGAAAAAAAAATTTGAAAAAAACTTATGAAATTGTGTTGCATAGTGCCCCGGTGTTGCTAGTGTAACAATTTGTCTAACGATACTTTCATATATCCATTTGTCATGGTTTATTTTAAATGAGGTTGAATTATTTTAAACACGGTCTACGGGGTCGAGTAATTTGGATGGGGGTTGGTTATTTGAGTTATCTTATCTTCTGATTCCACTGCAAATGATTCGTATAGTAGTAAAACATAAGGGAGCTTTTACTTTACTAATTTTAAGTAGTTTATACCAAATTTTTTAATCATTTCTTGATTTTCCTAACCCAACCTTCTTGTGGATTTCTTTAAATATAATATTTTCTCTTCGTGTCTTGGGGATCTAATGTCCAGGGGATCTAATGTCCAGGGGATCTAAGGTGGGGGATCTAATGTCTGTTCACCTTAAACTCTGATTGAAAATTCAATCCAATTTCATGGGAAAGCAGGAAAACTGTTTCTTGGCATAACCGCCCACATTGCCCTTTTTTGTTCTGAAAAGAATGAAGCATGTATTTTAGTCTATGTTTCTTGAACTTCTTGAACTTCTACTTTATGAATATCTCTTCGTGAATTTGTTTCAAGTAAAAACAGGTCACTTTAGGTAAAGACAAAGAAAGACATTGAGCCAACAGTACGAAGGTACCATCCCATCAGAATCAACATCACTTAAGTAGAAACTTAAAAACCACTGCTTTTTCGGGTTTAAATTTATGCTGCTTTATTTAGTTCATTACTTTAGAATATTTAATGGTTATATAACACTCAAAGGTCAATGTGGCTTAATCTTTTTCGACCCCCGTTTGGGCGTAAAGCATTTATATAAGAAAATGTGAAAAGGTTTAAGAAAGGTCTTCTTTTATGAAAATGATTTCAAAACTGAATTTTTTCAGCACACTTCACGATCTTTCATACATTGATACTACTGCCAGCTTCAAAAATCATGTACCTTATTCATCTCTAAGATCGACCAACGAATACATGAAGTCCTAAAAATGAATTAAAAGATATCGATTAAAGAAACCATTTGTTGCATATTCCAATTTTTCATTTTTATATAACTTTGCTTTGAATGTACCGAGAAGAAAAATTGCAATCGAAAAATTTGATTAAGATTTAAATTTAACGTTATTTAAGTACACATAGATAGAATATTTATTTTGTTTCAAAGGACTTTTTGCAGGATACATTTACGATTGACAAATAAAGTACAAAATGCATAGTTTTTTAAGACATATTCGTAATAGTTTCGGGTAGGGTACCAATAAGCAATAACCTCAAGGTAAATTCTTCTCCATTACAGTTTCCAATGAAATCCCATTCGTAGTTTTGTTATATAAATCAATTTCAGTGCAAAAAATGTGTTAAAAAAGAAAAATAAATTCAATTGCCATTTTAAGAAGAATGAGAAGGAGTGTTGATCAGCCATGTTGATTTACAGAAATAATTTTGGTTTTATTTTCAACTAGTGTCAACTTTTTTATTTTGAAAATTGTTATACCTGATTATGAAATTTGAATACAATTATATTGGACTTAAATACATAAAGTACATAGTTCGTAATCTGAACCCAAAACCAGCGGCTGTAAATCGGATGACGAATTATAAATATTCCAACAAAGAAAAAAATAATACAATCTCAAACATACCACACGAGCAAATTCAAACAACGTCATTATTCTGGATCATATGAAAATCCAAGCCTTTTCCAACGAAGCTTAATGGGACTATATTCCTAATTGGAACTTCGAAGGTGATGGTAAGGCCAACTGTACTTGCAGTCATTGTGTGATAAGTCTATCACCAAAGTATAGTGATGAAAACCTTCTGGCTTACAAAAAGTGACATTTACCTATATCATTTACGTTGTTTCACGGCACTTAATCATTGGTAGGAAAATTTCATTCAAGAAATTGGCTATCTACAGTGGTGTCCCTGCTTAATTTTAGATGTTGGCACAAATTGTATACACATATTACACAGTCTATTGTGACTTTAATAAACATTAGTTAAATTGAATTTGAATTAGATAAAATTGAAAGAAAGGCGTTGTGTTTAATAAAGGTCTCCTTTAAGGAAAATTTAGACCATAGTTTTATCATATCTCGAGCTACTAGGTTTAAGAAAACTACTTAAAATAACTACTCTACTGTAACTAATTAGATGCCCTCCCTTGCTCTATAACACTCTGAATTTAATTTTGTTTATTACTTGTAGTTTAAACAGAGCTGCAGGCTTATACCGAAGTGCTCTAATTATCACATACAGTTTTGATATTTTAGTTTGAATAAAACACTATAGAATAGTCAAAGACTGCTGATTTTAATCAGCAATTGACATTAAAAAAATAAAGTGTATTCTCTCGAAATTTGAATCTTAAAAACTCGAAACGGCAAATGAAAATTGAGTATCGTCTAGACGGATTTACTAGCACGGGATTATTATTTCTCTTTTTGTAAATGGGGCCGAAGTATAAAGGCAATTATTAAAAACCCATTAAAAATATGAATTCTGCACTAAAGAAACTCTTATTGAAATAATATTTGTTCCATTGAAAATCCTTTAAACTTCCAAATGAGTTCTAAAACCCTGCCATTATCTTCTGACTATTTGTTAATATTTGAGTTTTAGCATAAAATGATTGAATGAACCTGCAATTTTAAGTCAAAAGTACTAAAATGGAGAATTCCATTATTTTTTGATGGAGTGTTTGGGTAATTTAAAAGATTTTCTTAAATGCAAGCCTTATTATTGTAAGCAAAATAGAAAATAATTAAACTAAAAGTTAAACAACGTCTATCTTTCATCAAATTAAACAAGAGCTTAGCGCAACATAAAAGTAGAAGAAATGTTTTAGCCTTTTAACACTATGCTTGAGAAGTATATCTATTTGAATAATCTGTGACAATCATTAATTAAGACCAATTTGCTATTAATATATGTTAAATGTGAAACAGATGATATCAAATTAGTATTTTACTATATGGGGATAGTTAATGCATATTGTAAGCAGGATATCTAACTTAACCAGCCGTGAGATGCAGGGCGTGTTTGAAAACTAATAAACGTGTTCCACCTCGAGGCTTAGATCACTCCATGGCATGGATGCTAGTCTAGGTCGTGCATCCCTTTATACCACATTCCGTATGTTCAATAGTTGGATCCACATCCCTGAATGATTTACAAGTTCATGGCACACCAGGCTTACATTCAAACACCCTGTTTCATTACTTCCTGCTAAGTTTGAGAATTTTAAATTAAAAAAGGATAGAGATAGCGGAAACAACCAGCCACTTTTAGAAAGTTTGGAATGGACATTCATAATGTAGTAGACCTTAAAGGATTAATCCTACGCACATCTTTGATGTGTGAAAAGCATGGATAAAAATAAAATACTTACTTCAGTACTAACATCTTTACTGTGTTGTATTTCTAATTAGCAGCACTTTTAAATGAGAATTGTTCAAGCTCAGGTGCTTTTACTCCAAGCTTTCTCTTTGTAATGAACTTTAGTTAATATTTGTCATGAAGTTGTCAAGGATAGAATACTCTGTCTGACTGGGATTTGTGACCAATAATAAGTAAGGTACAGGAAGTCAGAATTCGTTAGTAATAATGACTCTCGATCATGCACAGACAGAAATAATAACATGTCTTTTGCTCAAACTGTCCAAAGATAATTAAGGTGGCAGTATCAATTGTAAATACAGACTTGTACTGTATTGTAGACCCGTAATTTCCCTTTCACCTCGTTTGCTCTTCTTGGCATGAAACCCAATCATACGACCTTGGAGTTCGAAGTAGATAAAGGGAAAGCCAAATAAGAAGGATGCAGTGTTTAATTTATCCTGCAAATAAGAGCATGGGTTTTTGCAGGGCTGAGTTCTTCTTGTACTTTTGGCGTTGTGGCTATGTGGTACTCAACTTTCCCAAAGAGTAAAATTTTGATTCGTATTATCGAAACAAGTACGCTTTTCTTTTTAAAAAATATTGCTAGCAGAAAATGCCCATATTTTTTTAATTATACAGGTGTTTACTGCTGTTAAAAAATAATAACTTAATAGAACCCGAACCAGGGTCACCTTTGCGACAGGTGCTCCATCGAAACAGTGGAGTGCTTTTCTTTGTTAACTTTTCCAAGGATTTTTATAGAAATAAAACTTGTGCATGTTTTAGTTTTAGTTTACTTGTATCCTTAAAAGAGTGCAAATACAGCATGTTTTCAGTTCAGTTGTAATAAGTTGTAATCAAGTTTGACTGAAAAGTTTTTCCAGCCAATAGGAAATATTCTAGACACATTATTCTTTTATTCGAAATAATATTTAGTATAAATCAAAAAATATTTTAAGTAAGCAATTTATTTGCAAATGAGCAATTCCAACATGGTATTAGTCTTTAGAAAGATTTAAAAAATACCTGAAAATTATATTTGCTTGAAATTCTCATTAGCCGTAAAAATTCAAATAAATCGACAAAACAGAAAAAAGAGGAAAAGTAAATTCATTTCTTATCAAAAGGCTTTAAAAGAGTCACCGCTCACCGTTAAAGTTATAAGGTATGCGGTCTGTCTAATACTAAAAATTAGTGAATTATGATAAAATGATTTCATTAAATTAAATCTACACATTTGAAACTCCTGTCTCTTTCTATTTTATGGAAAGTTTATTTGTTTCTTAATACATTTTGAGCCAAGGATATTTGAAAAATAAATTGTGTCTGGCTTTTGAGTAGGCATGAACCTAATCATTCGTACGAAAATAGTTGAATGCCTAATTTTATTGGATATACTGTATGATGTATAAATATTTGTCAAACAATTTTTTTCCTAAATTAACATACCTATCCTTAGGCTCTTCTCAAGATAAGTCTGTTTACGGTTGACTGTTAAAGAGCGCAATGGACTATGTCATATTAAGTGACCGCATTTCTCGGATTAGAACCTATTTTTTAATTATAGTATTCAAGTCCTGGGGAGTTCTAAACCAAAAAATTGTGTTTTTGTTAGAAATTATTTTTTTATGTTCTATTCATCAGAATACCACACCTATTTCGACTACTCGTTGACTGGTTACTAGATAAGAGACACTACAAATCTCTTGACAAATTTGTATCAAGGTATCCCATCTGAATGGGATTTAATATAAATCCCATAGGTAATGTTTGTGTCAAACGTTCAAGTACTCGATTCCAATTAAAACACTTACTGACAGTCAACAGTATATATATATATAGAGAAATTAAAGGTTAAGTGTACCCAGAGGATGTAAATAATATGGATGTTAAATACTTCTCAGAAATACCTTCTGAAATACCCAGCACAATAAATTGGAGAAATGCAGTTCGCAGAACGGATGCTTAGAAAATTTTAAAATTTCTAAGCATCCGTTCACCCCATATCACCTGGTTGGATGAAGATTATATGACTATGCAAGTTTAGTGTTACATAACCTCAAGGAATGTCTAACAAGTTTGGTTACAAAATCCTACGATGCGAATAACTTCAAGGGCTTTCCATCCCCATTTAATTATGTATACAGGCAATAAACGCAGTCCCAGCAGTGTCACAGTCCAGTTCTGTGGAAAATAATAAATTCCAGGTAGTTCAACATGCGTAAATTCTAGTTTTAGATAGATAGATAGATAGTCTTTATTATAGTGTCAAAAGATTACAACAATGCTTTACATTACTGATTTTCAAATCCTGACACTTGAGATATTAGTGTACCCTTTTGTCAACATACAGTCGTAACAAAAGGTAGAGAAAGGTGAGCCTATATACAATTCTTGAAATTCATTTTTCAATTCAAACGTTTTCCTACCCTAAGCGTTTCATGTTTTTAAAACCCTTGAGATTTCGCAACTCTTCAAACAAAACGAGGGAGTGGATGACGCAAATTATACAATTATAACCCTTGAATCTGCTATTTGTAGCATTGTGGCTTGAAATCAAAGACCAGCTATTCGCTTCTCTTAAGAACCAAATAGCTTGTCTGTGGCTTTAAATGTCAAATAGGGTTCAAATGATTTCACTCCACAATAGGCAGATATAAGGATGTAAGAAGGATTCTGTAAACTAAAGTCTCAAGTAAGAGCATTAGAAAAGAATGATAGTATAAACACACATTTCTCCATTTATTATGCCCCCATCGCTCTCTCTTCTTATTTTCAAATAGAAACGTTCGAAACGAATCGTATTGTTTGGCTCAACAAAAATTAAAAAATAATGGGAGGAACATTTGTTGCAGCCCACTACGGAGTCTGGACCTAATACGCAAACATTGCTAAATTGAAGATTAATGATTTGAAAATGTTGTACTATTAACTCTGAAATCAATTTACTTTTATTTGAGTGAATGGTATTTCACTTTTATAAGGTACCTTTATTGTGTTATCGGCAGGCTGATTAACTCTTGTTACAAAAATGAAGAAATTAAGAGCAAAACTATAGGCATTTTTAAAAGGTTTTTCAAGTTATCGCTTTTCACCCGTGTAATTTTCCAACAGGTTATTTTAAATGAGCAGTCCAGCAAAATTTATCAATGTTTTGAAACTATTCCCCTAGAATAATTTCCAGAACGGCGTTATTTATTTCAATTTTTAACCCGAGCCTAGGGCTTTTGAATTGGGCATGTCTGTTCGTCTGTCTGACGACAGCTTAAAAGCGCTTCAACCGATTTGAATGATATTTTGATCCTATGTGTATTTATTAGTGTGTCAGAGGTACGATAAGGTAAGGAAAGATAAAATATTTGTCATAGCTATGTGAAGTAAATTAGTTAGAAAGACTTGAACCCCTACTTCTCTAAGCTTTTACTATTATAGTACAATAGTGGCAATAGAGGTTACCCTAGTCACAAGAATACAAACAATAATACAAGGAATTTTTCTCATTTTGTGAGAATACAAAATTACCGTAAAACGCGATTTAGAACCCTCCCGGTTTATAACCCCCCGGTTTGTAGCCCCTCCCTAAATAGCTCCCCAGGTCTGGTGACTGGTTAAAAAAAATAACTCCCCCCCCCCTCGGAATATAGCTCCATCCAAAAAATACAGTCTAGTGTAGAACATAAAAAAGAAATTTGAAAAACTGGAAACAGAAAATTAAATACTAGAGAGCCTGGATCTAGTTTAAAACCAACTTTTAAGGTTTCACATCTAAAATTGTAAAACATTTTGAATTTTAAAGAGTTAAATTGATGTTTTTTTTTAGATTAAAATGTTCTTTGGTTTTTGCTTTTAAACTATAATCCCCTTGGAATAGAGCCCCACCCTTTTTGAAGGGTTGAAAAATAACTCCCCATGGGGTTATACATCGCGTTTTACGGTAAGTCTATTTATGTTTATTTAGTGTAGTTGCAAGTATAGACTAAAGATAAGTCTCATTCTAATTTTCTGGTCAAATGCTTTTTGTTGATGTGATCGCTGAAGAAAATAATTCCCTGAAAATTCACGAATGACTGGGTCAATTTTCATCTCTTACCTTTCAAAGCAGATAGCCACTAGTGTGAAAACACTTGCAAATACAACGATAGTCTCCAGATACCGGACGGCTGTGCACCAGAAATCATTCAGCATGTTCATGTCCGCATCCGCAGTCAACTCGAACAGCTAAAATTTACATTATTCAAAAGAGTTAGAAAAACTTCAAAAGTCAAAGGTACTTTCATTTCATACAATAGCAAGTATTACTTTCAATAAGTAGTTTTTTTTTTTTTTTTTTTACTTTTTTAAGAGGACACGAAGCGATTTATGAAAGAAAACGTGGGTGGTACGATTTTCTAGAATCGTTGATAACGTTGGGAAAGGGCATAAATGAAACTTGCTTTGATGCAAAATACAAAGACATAAAAGAAATTTTAAGGTATTTCCAACACATTTTATGTAATAGGAAACTTCCGTGCATCTATATTTTTTGAAAATCTGTAATCAAATCAGATAAATAAGTTTTAGTCACTCTGGAGTTCATATCTAAATTATTTATCTCCCCCACAACCTGGACTAATGATATTCAAAGCCGAGACTCATATCCAGAATGTCAAGTACAAGCAAAGTCTTTAGTATCTAAAGTAAGTAGTGAAGTAAGGATAAGTGATGATAATACAACAATACTACGCAACATATTGGAGTAAGTCTTTCAGATCACTCTTCTGATTGCTTTTGTCAGGATGTAAATTCCTTTTGCACAAACTTTCATCTCTCGTGGGGGTTTTGCAGTGGTTTCAACTTAAAATATATCTATATCCATGAAATGCGAGCAAAAGGGATATACAGAGATAGAACATTTGAACCCTTTCCAAAGCAAAGTGATAATTCTTCGCCTCCATTTACTAAATTCCATTTTCAGATTAGATTCATGTACTAATTTTCCACGAACAACTGCATCATTTTATCCTTTCTATTTTCTAGCTTTTAGATGAACAATGCCTATCCTTTCTGTTTTAATCAATCTTTTTGTAATATATACCCTTGATGAAACAATACCCCTTCGTGTGAATCAACACAATTATTTGCATAATTCGTTTTTCCTTTCTTATAAAATAGTTCCTAACCTAGTACAATATTTGAGGGTGGTGACATTGATTGGATTTAATTCATTACACTAGAAAGAACCACCTATCACTAAAAATAGATTTTTTGCAGCTTATAAGAGTAATTAAGTTCAATTAATACAAAAAGGCAAGGTAGGGTGTCTGAAAAATGGAGTACTTTATAGTTTTATCCTATTAAGCTAGAGCGATGACATAAAATCTAAGTATCTTTGTCTGTATTTATACCGACGCATGGGAACAGAATTAAGTTCAATATTTAAGCACAGTAGATTGTCTCACTGTTAAACTAACCGGCAATATTTGGCAATATTATGAAACTCTTAATAAAAAAATGCTAGGCTTACTGTTCAAAGCAGACAAAGAAGTATCAACCACTGAAATTCTTTCTAATAAATTGGTTTTTATATGCTGCTTTTACCTTTTAACCGAAAATTTTAAAATGTCACGACTCGGATTTGTAAAGTTTCCTTGATGCGAAGTTCATGCCTGAGGAGAATACTATCATTCATTTTGTAAAAAGAAAGCGGGGTGCATCTTTAACTCGCTATGAGATACAAGTATACAAGCTGTCATTCTCAGTAGAGTTGAACGAAAACTAAATCTAGAGAATTGATATTAAAAAGACAAATGTCAAAGACAGTAGTCTCAAGTGGTTTGGGTCGTTTAGAGGATACTAAGCGTTATATGAGATCAAAATTAAACATAATATAAAATTACAACACAACTGCAAAATATATATGTAAATGACCTTGCCTTTACTCAACAAACATAACTTTCTTTGTCCAATCAAGGATTATATATTTTTTGAATACGAATTGCAAGGAAATCTTGATTTAGGAATTATAAGACTTAATTTCAATAATTAAGACATGAAGAATTGAACGTTGAGTACTGCTTCGCCGGTGTTGTGCCTACTATTTGATGTGTGTACAGAGATAATCTAGTTGTTGAAAATAAATTATTAATAATTATTTTAAAAATTGCTTTATCCACAGGTTCAGGCTCCTTTTTTGCACGTTTGATTACATTCCAATCATTTTCCTTCTGTAACATAGAGAAATCAAGCAAACGAAACATCATGTATGTACAATGCATGCATCAAAATTGTCTAATAATCAGTTCTTAGAAAATAAATCTCAAAGATTAAAGACGAAGAGGCTAGGGCAAGGGGTTAACTAAAGGAGCCTTAGGTTAAAAGATTTTAAAACAAAGATTATTCAGATGGAAAAGTGTTTACTTTTTGTAAAGTTGACACAAAAAAAGATAATTAAAAATCAAAGGTACATGAAAGTTTCTTTATCTAGCTTCTAATGAACATCCAATCTACATTAAGTAATGTATTTCAAGTCGCTGGGTGGAAATCAGAAGGAACAGTTCCTATCTGTAAACTTTCAGACAATTAAACATTTGTTTACTTCCTAATTAGTGTGTAGGCGTAGACAGTACAAGGCGTAGACGTAGATTGAAAAATAAAAAAGAGCTTTTAACGACCTACGAAAAATTAATTGAAGCGTGAAGTTAACGAATTAGAAAAAAACCTTGATCTTTAATTTGCCTGATAAAATTTCTTTATGCTGCAGTATCTGAAAAAGGTTGTATTAAAAAAGTTCATCCCGTACCGTGTTTTTAGCATAAAGGTCAAAAGAAGAATATTAATCAAAAAGGCAGTTCTTGTAATTTTTTTTCATTAAAAAGTTTAAACATCATTTGAATAGTTGATCATTTGAACTATTCAAGACTTAGGCGTTTTTGCTTTGAGGCCTTCAGTCTCCTATTGTCCCTGTGCTCGTTGTTTTTGTACTGGTTCAAAACAGTATTTCAAAATTTTCTAAGTTTCGTTAAGTTTCAAAATTTTCCGTCAAGTCGAAACAATCTCTCAAATAAAATTTTTCTAAGTAACTTGGGGAACCCTATGGCATGTTTAGCACTTCTGACTGCTGAATTTAATCTAGTTAAGTTATTCTTAAAATGCATTACCTTGTATCTACTAAATGACATAATTAGGTACAAGCGTACTTTCATTTTTTTTATAATTTCGGAACTGAGCTGAAATGTCAATAACTTTACGAAAACGTGAAGTAAAGATACAAAAAAAACCCAAAAGCCTCAAAGGAATAACACCTGGCCTTGTCCATACATCAGTTTAATGTAAATTGCATATCTTATGGAAACATTCTGTAAGTGCTTAAATGGACCAGCGGTTTCAAAATAAATCTTACTAGCCTGGACTACTGACTAATACCAAAAATCCCGAGTCCTAGTTTGCCCCAACCACACCCCCAAGACCATAGGTGTAACCTTCATCGAACTTTGAAAATATAGTGTCTCGTAAAGAAAAAAAACAGGGGGTACTTATGGGTCGAGGACCCTACAGTCTTAAAGGGGCATTTTAGTTTAACCCATGAAATAGATGTTTGAAAAAAATTGAAAGAAACTGTTGGAAAATACAGCAGGTTTACTGCAATAGCTATAGAGTAGGGACTTGTTCTATTTACAAACTTGACTTTTCCATGGACTCTAGAAACCCATATCTGAACACAGGCTTCGAAAAAAGGGAACCTGTAAAAAGTTAGAGCACTTCCATTTCGACCGGCATATAGATACAAACACCATTCACATAAAGTATCTACAATACTTAAGTGGATGCAAGTACAGCTTAAATGTTACCCTTTGTTTATAACTGCTCTTGTAACAAAATTATTTTTATGCTTAAATGCTAATCTTTTTGTTTTTCAATTTTGATATCAATTATGCATCACTTTCTAGTTTAATCTGAGCTTAAAAGCAGCTGAAGCATCTTAAAGAATTTTTTGTGTATTTGCTAATCCTCTTTTTTATCCAATAATGCACGTATTCCATTTCTCATCAGAGTTCTCTAGAACGAATTTTCAAGCTTGTTTCATAGTAAAGGTAAACAAAGCTCTTGAGGATCTAGAAGTACTAGATGACGTATTAAGTAAAACATGCATAAAGTATTCATACATATCACACTTTCGTCCATTGGAGCAGAATTCATGGACTTAGGAAAGGAAGGAATTAAAGGAATTTTTGAATAAATAAGGTCAAAGGGTTGAATTTATTATGCTGCCAAGTCCCTTCGTCAGAGGAACTATATGCTGATTTTCAGACATTGCTGAGATCCGTTTGAAAAATATCGGGTATTTGGAAGGGAATCATTTTTATGTGATCGGGACTTGTGCTGAAATCTTTTTTATTATTTACATACTAATGGTAGCGGCCTAATCTCAATCTGAAGTGTCAAAATGTTAGGATCAATCATTCCGTCCCAAAAAAAAAAAACTGGTGTTGTTAGGCCCACCTGGCTGACTGCAATTTATTGGTTACTACTTTATAACATGTTATTTCCCCTTTACCCCGTCATATTTTATTGGTATCATGAGTTCGGAGAATATCTATTTCTATCCTATCATTTTTAGCCCGCACAATTCTTCCAATGCGACCGAGGAACTTAGGGTTTCCCTCATAACCCGGACCACATACAAGATAAAATGTTTTGCAAGAACTGACTTTATAGCATTATGGGGTAATGAAATCTAAAGAAAATGTAATAAATAATATGTCTGCTGAGAAAATAAGATTGTTTTGTAGCATCCTGTGAACAAAATCCGATTTCTTTGTTCAGATCTAGTACATAGTAATGCAAAATGTTTTCATCAGACATATACAAAATACAAATAACAAAGTTGTACTACCTTGACAGGAAGGACGACAGCTCCAACAAGGAAGTCGCAAATTCCCAAGTTGACGATGTAATAGTTGACAGGAGAGTGCATGGACTTGTTACGATACACTGTCAAGCAGACCACGAAGTTCCCCAAGACTCCCACCAAACACTCCGTTACAAAGAGGCAAATGAAAACCGCTCGGACATACTGGTTCTGTATTTTGACAAATGAAGCAAACAAATTACATTTTCTGAAACTTTAAACCTTAGAAAAGTCAAGCTATCACTCAAAAGTATTTTTGCTAAAAATATGCGTATAACTCGTCAGTTTAGAAACCTTTTGTTTGCTTTTACATACGCTCATGCCGCTATCAAAAAGCAATTTATTTCGATCTTTTGTTAAAGGCTATTTAAGTTAAATTTACTGCTACTAAACTTTCGAATTTTCTTAAGGTCACACGTTTGAATGAAGCTCCATGCTTACGAATCTATACAAAACTACTTACTTCAGCGGGTGAATATTTCAAGCACATGCATACTGACCGTACATAGCAAAGACGGTAAAGACAAATGGAAAGCACAAATGCTACAAAGTGGAATCTATGAACGATTCAATTTACAAATAAATTCGCTTGGCTTAATATTTCCGGAAGTGGGTTATTATTATTATCCAATAAACATAATTTGTGTACAGTCCCAAAATCTACTTCTAAGATCTGGTAATGCTTTTTCAAAATATTTATGCGTGAATTTTTATCTTACTTGAGAAAGCTTACTGAGAATCTGAAACCCTAAGTCGCAATGAATAGTCAATGTATGAAAAACATAAAGAGAAAGTTGGTAAATTTACCGATTTGCACGTAGTTCGTGACTTGATAAGTCATGTATCAGCTCATCCTCTTGAACTACATTAAATTGCTTGCAATAACGCGTTTTTATGTAATGTAGTGTGTTCATGGAATGCTATAATGTGCAAATATAAATGGCAGATGAATTTCCGACATCTCTCTAAATTTAAATTAACTCGTCCATATTTCGCTTATTTTTGTAGTAGAATAAATTTTGAATAGTTGTAGTAGTAAGAGGCATTTTTAACTTAAATCAAACACGTATTGAGGATGGATTTAGGACAATTTAATTAGATAGCGAGTCAGATAAATCAGATTTTTTGTTACTTTTTTGTTTTTTGAAAGGTTCTTTTGTCGTTTGTTTGCTGCATGATATGCATTTCTTCTTATTTCAGCTGTAGAAGCAAGATTGCATTATTGCATGACATTGTTTATTTTTATTATAAAATAGCAACATAAACAATGTCATGTAATAATGAAGGCTTTATTAGTGTAGCCATATTCATAAATATTTATTTTAAGGAATCAAGTTGCAATAGAAAAACAAAGTTTGAAGAATTCAAAGGACCTAAACGAAAAAAGTGCATCTTTGATTCACAATCTAATATTTTTCTCTGTCTCTTTGCATTTAAGCTCAAGAGTTGTTTTGAAGCGTGTTGAAAATAATGACTGAGAGGTTTATTCTTGCATGACTTGACCTTCATGAAAGTATCGCATTCACTGTTTAAATATAATTAGGGACTTGGGTGTTTTATTAGTGCTTGTTTAATACTGCATTTTACCTTTCGTTTGTGTTTCATATACTTCACAGTGCCTTTCCCAACAAAAAGTTCTCGAGTGTCTAATTTGCATCCCATTTTCAGATTTACTCACTATTATCTCATCATTATACTGAAAGGTAACCCGGGTAAAAAGGAAAGTGCGACGTGCCTGCTTTAAACTTAACAGTTTTTTAGTTAAATAGAAAAACTGAGTTTATTACCGAGCACGTTTTTCCCACCTACGTATTTAGAAAGATAAAAGGCGAATGTTGGAGGAAAAATGAAAGTTGCTAGTTTGTCATTTAAAAGCTTTAAATTGGCTGACACAATATCTAAAGTCTAAGCTTATAAAATATCTGAAACATTGATCACATAAATAGTCCGGAAAGTAAGAGTTAAGTAATTGGCAAAATTCTTATTATGTAATATATTTTCAATCAAAGGGGACGATAAAGTAGCCTAAGGGATTAATTACATTAGTTCGTGAGCAGAGACTAGCATAGACAAGGCCACCACCCACATATTTCATAGTCGCGGCTTCGTTTTTGGAACTTTGGCTTTTTACCAATGGTTTTCGAATTTAGAGTTCAGGGATTTCGTAAACAAAATTGCAGGTAATTTACAAATGGGAAATTTGGTTCATTATATTATAAAAGCAAAGTAAAAAGCTTATTAGTAGAATTAAAAGACAAATATCCTGAGCTAAACTATGACCATGTAATTATAACTTATTACATCTAAATTTTCATACTCTCAAAACTTAAATTTCATTTTCTCAAAGTCAACTCTGAATAGCCTTAAAAATAAACTTTTATGTTGGTAAAATGTTCTTGTACCTGGCTAAGGTAGCGTAAAATGTGCTTGGAATCGTGAAATGATTCTGTTGGGGAAAAGAGAAAGAATTAAACACATTAATTGTTTTACCGAACTGAGGTAATAGGTCTACTCAAGATACAAAATCTATTTAATAAAAACGCCGATTTCTTTAAAAATCCCAAAAAACCCACTTAATAAAATTTGAGAAACTACCGTAAAACGTGATTTAGAACCCCATCAGGAATTATTTTTTCATTCCCCAAAAAGGGTGGGGTTCTATTCCGGGGGGGGACTTATAGTTTCAAAGCAAAAATCAAAGAACATTTTATCAAAAAATCAATGTTTTGTGTCTTCAAAATCAAAAATTTCTTACAATTGTAGATGTAAAATCTTAAAACGTCAGTGTACATTAGATCCAGACTCTCTGGTATCGTTATTTTCTGTTTCCATTATTTAAAATTACTTTTTTCTATGTTCTGTACACTAAACCATATTTTTTGGATGGGGCTGTATTTCGGGGGGGGGGGACGTTATTTCTTCAAACCAATCGCTAGAACTGGGGAGTTATTTAGGGGGGCTCTAAACCGGCTGGGTTCTAAATCGCGTTTTACGGTACTTTAAAAAACCTATTGTACTCGTACCGTTTTGCAAACAAGAATTTTTTAAAACTCAGTCCAAAGCAAGTATCTCGCTTGCTCTATATATT
Organism: Isotoma decorata; assembly: GCA_034698605.1. NCBI lineage: Eukaryota > Metazoa > Arthropoda > Collembola > Entomobryomorpha > Isotomidae > Isotoma > Isotoma decorata. The sequence goes on from JAQGBU010000438.1 coordinate 20,086, forward strand.
TCCACAGGTGCTTTCTTAAATTTAAAAAAATCGTTTAATTTTTACGCCAACAAACGTTTCATTTTTTGCCTTATGTTGTGAATTAAAATAACAAGGTTGTAGGAAGAAATTAGGATTCGAAAAAATAGGATAAAGAGTTACTGGTCCTTGTTTATATTAATTCTTTCATCTACCAAATGACAGTAGGAGAAAATTTATTAAATTCAAAATAATTTAAAAAAAATCAGTAACAGCCCACATAAAAATACAAAGGGACGGCCATAGCTATTTCATTCTACAGTAACAAATCTACATAAACTGAGACCAAAGTAGAATAAAAAGACATAGTAGAGGTATGAGAAGAAATCAGTTTCTTTATTTCCACCATAGAATTCTAAGTAAAACCACTCAACCAGAGCTAAGCATTCTCTTTGCTTTTTATTTGTTTGGAGAAAGCACATTTGCACTTTCTTTCCCTCAGAGTTGCATCATCTCCCTTTTTCTTATGTACAGCTTACGATACTAACCATTTCCAGGGACTTGTAAAAAAAAGGCAGTAGTAGAAACGAACGAAGCAGATATAATCAGGAATATGATACTCCCTAAAGCAAAGATAGAAAATTCAAGTAAATTGTAAATAAAAGTAGTGTTGTGCAAAGTTAGTTGTTTATTTACACAGTGGACCTATAGTGTACACATATCCTACATAATAACACATAAAATGTCCATTGTGCTGTAGGTGGGTACAAACATGTGAACTCTGATCACTAGTTTATTCTTATTTCGAACTGACTTTTTTTTTTACTATTTCACATCCCATATGATAATACTGGACTTGAATAGTCGCAATTATTTTTTTAGTACTAGAGGGACTAATTTAAGAATTTTGCTAAGAAACCTCATCAAGGCTGTTGTATGTAGTACCTTGTCTTAGACTTATTTTTATACAGTTGGATTTCCAAGGAAATTGGCCAGCGTTTGATAGAGGATTGGGAAAGATTTTGCTTTTATGCTTGGTGTTGAATTGTTAAGTAAGGTTAGTTAGACGAAGGAATGAATACGGATGTGAAAGGTTTTTACAAGGTTTGAACCTTGGCTTATTAAAAGTTTCAGTAATTAATTTGGATGTGAGGGCATGAAACTGTGAAAAATCACAAATTCTCAAGCCTTCTTGGTTAAGCATTTCTTCTAAGAAAGGTAGGTATCCGATCGATAAATAGTATTATGTGCCATTTAAAGAGGTCCACTAACTCTCGGTATTCTATTCTCTTCTTTTGTCACTGAAGCTTTAATTGGGAACAGTCAGAACGGGCGAAGATCCTGCTTTTCATACCTAGTTATGAAAAAATTTGAGTTCGTCAGGTTTTTTGAGGTATGACATTTTCCTATGCCGACTTTGTTTGTTCCAGATGAAAGCCTCAGAGATAGCACATTGTATAGCTAATAAAATAAGTGCAAGTGGTTATCGTATTGAAGGTGGAATTTCAGTAAAGGTAGGTTCATGTAGCTAACTGAACTGCAACTTTCCCTTGTTTGTCTCTTGCTGATAAAGGAATATTCTTAAAATGATAATCGGTCATTTTAATCCTTTTTGAGTTAATTGTATAGCTGTAACCATTTCGAGCTAGCGAAATCACGGGCGTACAAGAGTATAGCAATATTTTTGGGCAGGTTTACATAAAAAGTATATTATCATACAACAAAACCATTTTATTGAAAGAAGCAGTTGAGAAAGCAGTTTAGGTGTGATGCTAGCACATGAGACTTATGAATCTCAAACTTAGGATGAAAATTAATGGTGAAGATTGAATGAAAATAAGTACATACAAGATAACTTAGTCCATTCTTAATAAAAAACATTTTCACCTTCATAACGATACGAAATCATGGCGTTAATACTTGCGAAATTAAAGTGAACCGTGCTAAGATAAAAGTAGCTGATTTTGTAAGTTCAGCCAACAGATAAACAACATAGTTTTATATCTAAGTTCACCCGTATTAACATCTCCAACATCCAATAATTCTCTCATATAATTAAACTTTTAAAAAAGGAGTCGTAATAGAGTGGTAGAGGGGTTCGCAACTGTTCATGAATTTTGATATTTATCAGGAGTAAATAAAAGAAGATCGGAGGCGTTGGTGTTTCCTACAGAAAGTTCTACACATTTCGTTAAAACAAGTAGGAAAGTGAACATTAATTTTTGCTAACAAAATATTCACATTTCTTCCTCTCAAAGTAATTTGTCTGCCGGAATAAATAAATATTTAGTCCGTTGTTTTCCCTATTACGAAAGTACTCCTGTTGTTAGTCTAGTTCATCAATATCAATAGCTAACTATTTTCAGTACATAAAATGAAAGAGTGTCTTAAAGTACAAATTTCGTATGTGCCCTATTTCCATGCATAATATATTTGAGTAGATGGTGTCTTACCTGCATGCTTTGCAAGTTGTAAAAGGAAGGGATACATACATAAGGATGAGGTTATCCTTTAATCCTCCAACTTTTCTTAATTGATATTCATGGCATAGCAAATAGTTCTATTGCGTCACACAAGCCCTCACTTATCTTACCATGTTGTTTAAGAACATTCTTTAGTCAACATAGACTTGCATAAATTAGGGAGCACTTTATATTTGAACCAGGTCTTTTTGGTGTCAAAGCTATCATTTTTCTTAAATTTCCTAAACTAATTTTTTCGGAATAATCAACTAACAATCTTTATGAAATCTTGTCATTAGACTATTAATCTTAGTTTCTAACAAGTTCAGAAAAGTAGGTAAACAGTTCCCATAAATCCTCCAGTTACAGTTGGATGAAAAACTAGTGTAAATGTGCATTCATCATTCCTGTTTCAAGTATTATGAAATTTTAAGTGTACAAACATTGCAAACCATAATTGCCGAAAAGTAGTGTTGAAAAAAACGCGACATATTAACACAGGATCCTTATTACGGGACATATTTTGTTGGCTACAAAAAACCTTGGTGTAGGTAGACGATGATTATTATTAAGATTTAAGGTACGCTTTCCTCTTTGAGGTTCCTTAATCAAATTCTTCGTTCTATTTCATGGAGAGGAATAAATGCAGAAATTTTTAATTAGCATTGTACATCGGACCATTTTTAACTGTGACATTATTTTCTTGATTGATTGCGTAATTATTGATTTTAATTATGAACTATTTAAGTAGTCGTTTTCTGGCTTTAATGGATTAATGAATTAATGAGCTATTAGTTTACACACTAGTTTGATACGGAAATGCTTAGATAATAGTACGCTTTTCTAAACTGAAAGCATTCTGGTTTTGTAAGAGAAGTACCCTATTCTACTGTCACTACTACAGCCAATGCTACTATACATATTATATGTATGTCAGTATCCCTTGACCTAAACAACTTAGTACTCTTCAGTCCAGCTAGCATCTTCATCTTATTGTTAGTCAGTTAATCCAAGTCGTCTTCCGTCTCCAGCAACTACTTCTAATCGTTCTGTGCTTTGACTTTTCGTTATGAGATAACAGCCACAACGCAAAGGGCAGTTAGTTAAAGGATAATTATAGTTAAATTGTATGAAAATTAGTCTAAAATGTGGAAACATAAAAAATATTTTTGAATCTCTCTAATAAAATACATGCATATATGTGAAAATGTCTAATAAATTTTAATTCCAAGGAATTACAGTCCTCACCTCATAGCAATTTGTGTCAGTTATCACCTCACTTTGCACTAGAGCAAAGAGGAAAGCATCGACTCTCGGTTTCATGAAATATTTACGTTATAACGTAATAGCCTTGTGACCGCTATTACATTGAGATTACATTGTGGCTTTAATATTAACAGGAATCTCAATCTACTAGATACATGCGGTTGTGGTATGTCAATTTCCAAGCCACTGCAACCCCTATTTAGATAATTGGATTTAAGACGCCTACACACGCAGAATGAAGGAACCTACCCAGTCCTTCATATGAGGAGCTCAATGAACCAAGCAGGACTCAATCTAATCTTACTGCTTTAAAATTTTATACAAAAAGAACAAACCGAAAATGATAGCTATTTACTTCTCATCACCTTATTCTGGTCTGGGTAGGTAACAGTTAAATGAGTCTTGTAAGAAAAAGTATAAAAGTACAGAATCACCAATTTAAAAAAAACGAAGTAAGTAAAAGGGCAGTATCAGCGCACATTTTTGACATGTACATAGCACGTATAAGTTTGCTTAAAAAACCCGAAGACAATTTTCAGCAGTTAGAGTTTTAAAGTTAGCTTGGAATTCTAAGATTGCAAGCATGTTGAAAATGGTTTGTTCATGCAAAGCAGGTATACAAGGTAATCGCACTAGCAATCTATGCTAACAAAGAAATATGGACAAATATTCAATTGCTTGTACATTTAGCTTAAAAATTTAATGAATGTGTGTGAAGTTTAACACTTGAACGCATCTCACCTGGCTGAAGTCTGGATATTCTACGACATAGTCGTAATTCCCTTTAGATGAACTGTCCATCTTGGTAGAGTTTCCGTAGGAAAGGGCAGAGTCCAGAATTGCGCTACCCAGAGACCCTGGAGTCCCAGTGAAGTTCATTTTGCCATTTTGCCCATAGGGCATACTAGATGTACGGAAGTCCTGCACTATAAGCAAATCCTTTCCTTCTTCTTCAGACGAAGTAGCAAAGTCATCCATCAGTACACCCGGAGGAATAAACAATCCTTCCATTGTTTCTGTACACAAAGAAGAAATAAATGAACCTTAAGAAACACTAAATTCCTCCCTAGAGGCTTAGAAGGCTTTCTCATCTAAGGACACGAATTGCCTTAGTTCAAAATCCGTACAAGCTATTTTCATCAATCTGAATTGCTTCTATTTTCAGGCTTGGATGAGCCATGAAAACCACTGAAACGACCAATACCACTATTTACTATCTGAAACTAACTACTGGCGTTTTTTAGTCCCATTAAATTAAAGATGAAAAGTTTCTCTCCTGATACAGATACTCACTCTTTGTACCCTTTAAATAGCAAGTTTGTAATTAGCTTTATTTTAGGAAAAGTTTCATCCCACAAAAATAAAGAGTTTGAAATAATGTGTTTTTCGGACTTATATTTCCTATAGAATTAGCTACCTCAGAGGAATATAGTGTGATGATCAAATAAATGATGTAAAATGAACCTAAGCAAGCCCACATCGTACACCACTAATTTTATCATCCCCAAATCCCCATTACCACTCATATCATACTGTTTTGCTCTTAATCAAAGATAAGCATGGCAAAGTTAGTGTTAATTGAGATTAAAATAAACAACTCTTGATATTTTGAAAGGGGTTTCTCTAATGTTACACTTATCTAGTTAATTACACATGGTTTTGGTAAAGTACATCCAGATTATTAGAAGGTTTGTTGACTATATTTTCCCCCACAAATGCGACTATTTTTGTAGAAATGGGCAACTCTCAAAGCCCCAGAATATCTTGATTCACTTCAAACGTATTATTATGTAATACCTTTGACCTTTTGAGATTTTCCATTAAGTCTGCTTCCAAGTGAGAGATCAAGAATTGCTTGTTAGTTCTACAACGCAGTTAATATTTTAATAAATATATATATATATATGTATATATGCGGGCCTTGTCACACTCATTTCGATTTACGATGTCATAAGTTCAAGATATCTAATCATGATAAGTCTTGAAAAAAATAAAATGCAACTTGGCTAAACGAACTCTACTCTCATCGTCTCATTATATGAACAAAGATTTCTTAATATAAATAAACTAGATCTTCTCTGGTACGTCCTTTCTGCAGTTGAAGAATTTTTTTTATTTACAACTTTATACGAAATTCTCTTGTGCTAATAATTAAAGTATTAAATTTAAGCATTCACCATTACTATAGGGTATTTTTTCTTATTACACTTGATTTATCGTGACTACTATAACCATAATAGATGTATTATTGATGAACTCAGAAATTTATTTTAATATTTGTATATTTATTAACATAGTTTTCTGTGAATAATATATAATATTCGTATTTTGCTAAACTGCAGGGTCTTTTTCGAAAAGGTAATAAGCTTCTTTACCTACTGAATAAAAACTGTTATCAAATTAACATAAAACATTTTATATTGACTTTAATTCAATGTGAGTGTAGCAGAAGCTAGAAATAGGCTATTAATTCATTAGCTAAGTGATTAGGCCAAATAAGAAGTCAACTAAAATGAATTAGTCCCACTCATCTTCAGTACAATAATACAGGAGAACTGAGTTTTGTGACATTTTCTGTATTTTTAACCTTCTTCAAAGAACTAATTTTTGAGATATAAATTATAAGAATTATTTGTTTTTTCTTTGTAAACGCTACAAAACCGTCATTACGATTTCATTAAGTTGTTGTCTTTTGCTAAAGAACTGAAACCTTTCAAATTAATCTTTTATAATGCTATTGAAGATTATTTTTTATATCAATTGCAAAAATTATAACTTAACCAAGCAAGATTTCTAAAAAGCTTCCTGCCTCAGTTCTTCAAAGGGAGCAAGGCCTTATTACAATAATCTGTTCTATTATTCAAAACAGCAAGTAATACTTTAATAAACACTGCACAAGCTTACATAGTCACTTAATCTTGAGTCAATCCTTTCTACTTAGAATTTCAGCACTCTCAAATTTCTGAACTGGTTGAGTGACTATTTCCTTTAATTAAGACAGGCTTATAAAATTTAAGTAAAATCAAACTTAAAAGTAGTGACAATCCGAGCATAAGGATGATTCTGGAAGGACGTAATTTGCGTAGGTTGATACTAATTTTAGCATTTTAAGCTTATTTCATCTATTCATTCCCCGTTTAATCCCTCAAATAAATGGTAGAAAATTGCATAACTGCATCTCATTACGCCATATCTGTCAGTCCTTTTTGTTATTTAATAAAAAAAACGAATTCTTACTGAAGATCGTAAATAATAATTCGATCACAAAGTAAAATTAAACTATTGTGGCTTCAGATAGATCTAAAGGATTGAAAGTGATGAGCTCAAAATTTCAAAGAGATTATGTATTATATAACTACACCTAAATTTTTTCATGTATTCAGGTAGCATAAATAAAAACGTTATCTCCACCTTGCCACCCACCCACTCTGGTTATAGCATTGTAACCTTTGAAGTAAATTATAATAAAATCAAAGATAACTACATTATACAATGTTGCATAGAAACGCTTACAAAAAAGCCTGGAAGCTAAACACAATTTGCATAAAACACTTTTAAAATACTAGGAGACTTAAAATGAATGTAGATACTTTATAAATGCAAGAATATTAAATTTCCTTGCTGGTTATGTTATTGCTCAAGAAATTCTTCCCATTTTCAATGAAGGGTAAAGGGAAAGAGAACCAGTGAAATGGTAAAAGGATTGAATAATAATAAACGATTGACTAAAACGATAATGTTTTTTGAACTCTGAGCTTTTAGCTTGAGCATAAGCTAAGCATCGATTATATTACCCTACTTCGTTCAAAACTGTATAAAACTTACTTTCAACTTTCAATTCCAAATTCCGATTTTATTTACCTTACTAATGCAAGCAAATAAAGCCAATTTGACATTCCACAGGAGAAAAACTCAAATTGTATTGTGTCCTCAGACAGGTATATTATTATTATGTGTCGAGTTTCTCAAAAAGCTGATTTATTTTTATCATGGAATGCACTTCAAAAGGAGAAACGTAAAACGTAGAGACAAATTCAAAGATACAAAGGTATTTTTTAGTAACTTAGGTAATTTTATAATAAATTGAATTGAGGGAATTCTGTTTTGCTAAAAAAAAGTTTTTCGATTATTGTTTGACATGCTCTTTTTTGGAATATTATGTACGGCTTCATTTTATATATACAGCATGAAGGTATCTATATTTATAGGTTTCATCAATGCTTTTTTATAGTTGATTTTTTCCAAGTTGCTTGTAATAATAGCTGAAATGATACTTTATTTGAAAGTAACTTAGCACATTTAAATTTTAGATAAATTTCTCTCTTTCTATCACTTATTCAAACTCTGTTTCAGACTACGTATTTTCTCAGTACCATCGCAGTTTCTAAAAGAAATATTTACTAAGGCTTGAAAGGAACTTGCGTAACTATTTCAGTATCAGTTTTCCAAGAGAAAGAGCTAAAAGCTTTAGGAAGTTTCATAACTAAGTAAATCAGTGCAAACAGTTATCTTTCATTGATATTTTAGACAGCATCTATTAGTACTCCATGACTCATGAATCGGGCTTTATGCAGCCTACCTTCAGACAGGAAGGAATTTGATACTAAGCCGTGCTCTATATTACCTGAAATGTCTTAAAAATTCCAGAAATGCCCATTATTATTAATGCAATAGTAGCATTATTCCACCCACGCGGAACATTGGTCCTGGCTGAAAATCAGACATTCTACAGCTTTGGTTAAAAGAAGAGTACATTTTATTTATAACACTATTACCCAACTACCGTAAATCCCGGATTAGAACCCCCCCCCCCGGAATAACTCCCCCTCCTGAATAACTTTCCAGTGTCTACACGATGGTTCAAATATTAACTCCCCCCCCCTGAATAATCCCCCATCCCATAAAAAGTTTATTAGACG
>JAQGBU010000439.1:0-28686 GCA_034698605.1 Isotoma decorata
CTACAAAGTTCAGTGGTAAAATAGGGGGGTCATCAGGACACTACATATTCTGGACTTAGAAAAAAAATTGGGGGAAAACTCCGGGGTCATTGTAAAAAGTAGGCTTGCAACCAACAGTAACTCACAAAAATTAAGACACTTTTGAGGGTTTGAAGGAGAAAATTAGACGGTTTAAATAAATAATTTAAATGATATCTCAACCATAATTTTGTTTTATGCATCACTTGACAATCCAATCGCCTATTTATGTAAATTTGTTACGGGCTGTTTTTCTTATTAAGGTATTTAGAATTTATTTAATTCATACTAGATAAAAGAACGTTTAAATAAATTATAGCAGCTTGTGTATTACTTTACGTTCGCTCTTGATTTAGTAATCAAAATGTGCACTAAATCCCATGTGTCCGAATAAGAAGAATTCCATTTACCCTTGTAATAATTCAGAAATTACAGGATCCGGTAGTTTGTGTTTGTCGACTCATGACGTTTTCCTGCAACAATATTTAATATATAGTTTATTTAGAATTCCACGGTTAAAATTACAGATATCTTTGCTGATTTACAATGCTACAGATACGGAATGAGATTGCTATATCGTTTAATTTTGCTACAAGATGATAAAAAATAATTTTGCTACAAGATGATGAAAAATAAGGATTCTGGGATATAACTGATGTTATAACTGAATACATAACTGATGTTCACATGGTCAACTTAAAGATCTTAAATCCAAAAATGTAGATTGTTCGGATCCGTTGGTAAGTACTCTTTACACTGCAAATATTGCATTCCTTAAAAACTGTTCAAGTCCATAGCATCCGTCCAAAAAGTCGTGAAAAAGTTCCGTCCGTAACTTTATTTGTTTTTCGAGATTTTTTCTCAAAAAGAAGCACAAATCTTGCATAAAAAATTCGTTGCAATTGTAGTTAAATTGTGAATTCTTGTACCACACAAAAATACGAGGCCAATTCAATTTTAAAAATGCACAATAATAAGGTTATTTTTTACAACCATATTTTTAATGCACTTAACTTTACGTTACGGACGTATTATATTCCTTTGTTTGATGATAAAAATGAAATGCATACTATCACTGAATAGTTGTTCAGCGTGAAAAGAAAAAAGAAGAAAAACAATTAAAGCTAAAGTGCCTTCAACATGTATTGAAGTTAGCAATGAATCGATTGTTTTGTGAAATCTGAACTGCTGTAAATTAGCCCATTAAAAATCAAATCCATGACCTAACTCAATTCATTTTCAGTACATGCTTCGTAGTCATCATCATAAAAATCAAAACTGTGAACACAGTATTCAATTACTATACTGACAATAATTAGTTCCGTTTATTATGCTTCTTTATATATTTTACCGTTGAGATAGGTCAGGGATAAATTTAAATAGATATTTTACTAAAATCCTTTTTATTTTTATTGCCTGATTTAACCATGCAGAAAAAAAATGCTATTTACTTTGGTACGTGCCCAAGTCATACTCAATCTTAATTTATCCTAATATAATTAAGCATTAGACAAAATTAGACGCGTTTAATGAATAAACGTAGCTATTTGGCTACATAGATCTTTAAAAACATTGAACTAAACTTATTCCAGTATAAATGCACCACTATTGAGTTTCAATATGGCTTTACAATTTATTTGGACCGAATATCGAATATTTATTCAAACTATTCATACGTCAATATTAGGCTTAGGGGGAAATGGTAAACCTAGAATACTAATAAGTAATATTTTGTTTAATTGTGGCTCAAAAGGTATACATGTCAGAAGCGAATATTATTCAAGTCATCAAAAAATTATAAATACACCAGCTTTGTTTTTACGGTTCATTTAAGGTGAAATTGTATTGAATCTAATCGCATTGTTGATGGTTGAACAGAACCTTATCTTTTACTTTTATAAGCAAGGATATTACAGATTTAACAAATAAGAACAACCTTTTTGCTTTTATTTTTTTACTGTTTTATTCTCATTATTACAATTGGTATCTATAAACGCTCATCATGCTTCGTTTGTAAATGTAATGCAGATGAGGATGAGAGTAGCAATTTCATATTTTGACTAAATAAATTTCATGGGATCGGGAATTCCCATTGAGATATTAGATTTCCATTTCGTACGTACGTATGTTGGGTATTAGTATCTCATGTTGCAGTCAGTCATTTAAAAATTTATAGGGTCAAAGTCAGGCCGTCAGTTTTAAGCTTATGTGAAACAATTTTAAATTGATCACATTACTACGAGCAGCTAGTACAATGTAAGTTTTGCGTAATGAATGTTTCACAAGGATTAAAGTTACCAATTGTCAGCGTTAACTATATGAGAATATTATTATAACTTAAGAAACTTTGGTTTGCTTGGTAGCTAGATACTCTTGCATTTTCTTTGCAAGAGCAGCTCTGCAGAATTACTATGCGTTCATTACTATCATTGTATTACAGCCATTAAAAAATGTAAGACGAGTGGGTACTCAAGGGACTAGCGGACCAATGCAATAATGCATATCTAGGCTCTAAGACCCCTTGGTTATGTTTAGTATTAGCGGCACTGTAAGGTATCCAAGTTTTCCTTATTCAATCAGTAAAATTCATTAGGGTATTGAGTAATTAGCCTTAAGTATAATTTTTTCCTGTGTTATGAACTTTTTCCCGTTTTCTAGGGGAAAGTGGGGAAAGCATGAGATATACATAATCCACAGTATTTTTGCATTGTTTTTTCGTTTTACCGATTTCCCGTAGTTACATTCAACACCCGGTTACCGGTATTTGGACTCGTTGCTTCTGTACTCTGTGCAAATCCGTTTTAGTACGTAGCACAGGGAGAATGAGGCCTGATTCTGATATGAACTACATACATCATACCAACAAAAATCGGTATATTTCTTTCGGCATACACTGAAGACATGTGGATTGGCACACGAGTTTTTTAACAATTTGCGCTGGAGGGGTGGCAAATTGACATAGTAAAACTGGTTGGTGGCCGAGTACCGTCGACGAAATGTTATTACATTCAATTGAAGACAAGCAAGTAGAGAATCTACGTATTTACTTACACATGCAGCCGCACACAAGTCTCAGGGTATCATTTAATAGCGTCTGAATAACATTGAAATCATTTAATTAATAACAAAATTACAGTTGAGCAATTAAAGTATAAAGTTAGGGAGTAAAAACTTAATTGTGCGAATTGTGCTCAAAAGTACTCGAGCTGATCCGAAATAAAATCATAATGAAAAGAAATGCCTGTAGAAATATGTATAATGTGTCAGCCCTTACCGACTTAAAATCATAATGAAAAGAAATGCCTTTAGAAATATGTATGATGTGTCAGCCCTTACCGATTTTGAAAGGTTCGGATAGCAAGCATTTGTGTAAACGATGCATGATGATGGGTACTTCATATTCAAAATATTCACTAATAATAATAATGACTGATTATTGTCAAAAAGTTTACAATTAGGAGTTATCCAAACTGATTTCCACCCAACTCACACTCATATCTTTAGATTTAGAAGACATTCATTTCCTGAATGTTCCACACCTTTGGACTACCTAAAGCTACATAAAATAACCATCCATCCGAGGACCGGCAGGTCAATCATTAATGACCTCCGCATCCTTTTTAGTATGCTTTGCCCTTAACATCGTGGATGATTATCATGTCGCCTACTTTATAGTTAGAGTAGATAGCTTATTTTATGAATTACATAATTACATTAGATTCTATTTGGAGGACCATCCGTCAGAGTTTACCCGGGACACACCCCGGTTTTCACACCCTGTTCCAGTTTCTGACAAGCGTCCCGGTTTTTACTTCAAGTTTCCAAAGCTTTTACTCCGCTGCCCTGGCTTCAAAAATATTAAGAATTAGACCTATTCAGGCAAATGGGGGTAGTAATATTGCATAATATGTTGAAAGCTATATTATCATTCCTAATAAACTACGCATAGGTATGTTATTTTTTCTATTAATGATTTTGTCCAGCTTAGTTATCATTATCATCTATAATGCTGTTTAGTATAATAATTTTGAGACCTCTGAAAACCACTATACGTTCTATTCTGGTCTGGGATACTTATTATTAAAATTATTTTGACCCCATACGTTAGCCAAGGATTAGTAGTTGTGGTGGGGCATGGGGTTTAATAATATACCTTACGGTATTTGGTATACGGGCTATTGCTAAATTCTAATTTAAACCCCTAAATAAGTACCCAGTACCTTCATAAATTCAATATATATCACCTACTTATGCGCTTAATAACGCGATATCTTAACAAACAAAAGCTCAAAGAGAACAACCCATTCCAGGCTAAAGACTACAAAACCTCCACGGAGTTTTATGAACGAACCCCAACCATCTAAAAACTAGATACTGTATTGAAATTGGTGAATGAACGTGTGTAAAGTGTATAATGAATGTAGTATTCATACTAGTAGTAGTCTGACTTTCGCAAATATTAAGTGTTATTATGAATGTAGTATAAAAGTTAAGAATTTGGGAATGCCGATTCTTACTAAACCCTTTTTACCATTCATTTCATATTGAAATGGCAGTGTGAGTAGACCATGCTTGCTGTTGATGAACCGGAATCCTCCTATCTTCTTCTTTAAGTCTTTCACAGCTTGTGCCACTACCACCACCACCACTACCCAGTACTACTTTACTTTACTACGGAATCAAATCATTATTATTATTATTATTCTAATCCTCCTCATCACTACTACTACTGCTTTACTTACCACTGCGATCACCAACCATCATCATCTTCATCATCATCATCCCGTGATTTCTCCATCTGTTCATCATTTTATATCAATTTGGTCAAAAATCCCTTCCAGTTGGACTTGGAATTAATACATAATACAAGGGATTAGTTGGTTTTTTGGGGACAAAGTCTATTTCTAAAAAACTACTAGTAAAAAACAAATTTAACTATCATCATCATCATCACAATAATAATCAGACAGGGTTCATCCTTCGACAAGGAAGAAATTCAAGGAGAGAGATTGTTATGTTCACTAGAGTAACAAACACTCTGAATTCAACCAACAGCAGCAGAAGCAGTAGATAAATAAATAATGAATGTGAATACCAAAACCACCACCACCACTGCTACTACTTATAGGCCACACTGTAATTTATTTACCATTAAAATAATACACTTAAGTTAATAGTACCAAAGGGTTGAATATTATATTACAAAATTGTTATTATTTTATTATTCCTATTTTATTATTATCCATAGAAAAATATGTAGTGTAAAAGTGGTAAGTAGTGACTAGTGTGCCATTTCAATATACCCATCATCATCGTCACTTTGCACAATTGGTCTTCTGTCATTATTGACTTGTCTGTGCTCTTATGGTGGTGGTCACTCATCGGCCTCTTTATTCCCTGCCTCCTGCGCCATCAAAAAATAAACCTCAGTTAGTTTTTAACTACAGAATACACAACTGCCTCATCCTGTGTAATTGTACACACGTTCAACTATAGCGATTGGTATATTTATCTTGTTACCCGTTCTTATTCCCTTTACCATCAACCATCATTATCACCACTACCACCCTAACTTGTAACTAAATCTTACGGAAGAGTTCGAGAGATTTTAGGAGTTAAATACAAGGAAGGAATAGGAAATGAAGCTGAAAAGATTTCAGACTTGGAGTTAATAAGAAGTGAGTGAGATCGGTGACCGGAAGGAAACGGAGAAACCCAATTTTGTTCTTGTAACGTCACAATGAATAAGAAAGGTTTAAGTGCGTAGTGTTTATTAAGGTTTTGATTTTAGTTTCGTATGAAATTTTGGGGTTTGGGTTAACCATACTACTAACCACATCGTGTCATTTCCTGTCACGTGGACAGATATGTCAAAGGTGAAAGTGCTGGGGGAATGAATGGTGAAGGGTGGTCTGATAGAAATTAAAGGTTGAAGGTGGCCGGAAGGAAGGTTAAGGTCAGTTGTCACGAGAGGAAAGGTTGTTGTAACAACAAGAGTCGGTAATTGTTTTCGTTTGGTGGAGTTGGGGGAAAGGGAAGATAGAAGATAAGACCATAAGGAGCATCTTTTTTTATTTGAAGATAATCTGCAGAGAATTTTGAGTGCATGATGTGTGATAAAAGTAAAGTGGAAGGTGATGTGGACGTCAAACTTCAGGATGTTCAGTCTCTTTTAGAATGGTTTTCAAAAAATACCTACAGAGCTGAGAAAGGGAATGTTTTGGTAAGTTCATAATTTATTCATTAAGGAAATATAATAATTTTAAAGTAATTTTGGAATAGTATATTTTATCATAATTAATATGAAATGAAATAATAACAATTATCATATTGGTCATCAAATTATCATTCAATGTCATATTTTTTGAAGTAAAGTAAGAATCAGCTCACATTTGAAACTACACAATCAACAATATGCCAAAATATTCAATAATGCAATTTATATTCAATATTTGCAAAACTGCAAATGCTAAAAAGTATAGCAAGCTTTTTTCAATGGAGCATATTGAATTTTGCAGTACTTGGGCATATTGTGGATTGAAACGAAGAGTTGCACTTGCAATTTTAGGAACATTGCATATAATATTGCATTGGATTTGAGTGATAAATGAGAATAGATGTTTACTTATTTCATACTTAGCTTTCTCTAAAATAATAAAAAAGCTATAAAATTGCAAAATAATAACATTTGTGGGTTTTTTTTGCAATTGTATAACAATAACAATCGGCTATTTTTTGAGGGTTGTTATAAAGGGGAAGGATGTATTATATTATTTTCAATTGTATATTATCTCGGTAGATCAGGTAAGTTTTTAAACCTTAATATATATACATTATAATATGTATTATGGATGGGAGAAGCTTGAAGCTCATGAAATGTCTATGGTTTGAAATTATACTTGACTTAATGATAAGCGTGTTTCCTTGTGCAAGGGGAGATTACATTTGACCGTAATGGGAATTTTGAATTTGAAAATTAAATAATTAAAAATTTTCTCAAATGTTGAAGTAATTTCGAAAATCCCAAAATGAACGAAAAATAGTAACAATTTTGTTTTGTTTCTTTCAGGGAGTTGTGGAAAAATGCAAGAAGCTTTTCGAATTGGATTACTTCTACTCGGTTAGTAAATTGCGTCTTGTTTTGTTTGATTTTGCTTATCATCACCCGTCACTAGTTTTTATTTTCTGTCAGTGCTTACTGTTCTCAATTCTTTTAAGACGTACAGTTTTAATTACAGTTTTAAAACGAAGAGGCTTAAATTAGTAAACGGCCAAACGCCTGTACTTTTGTATTTGCATTTGTAGTTGAGGATTTAGGTATCTATATCATTGATTTGAAAATTGAAAATCACATTGTTATTACCATTAGTAGGTTATTTATTTCGTTATTTGCTTATTATCATGTTCATATTTTTAACTCAACGTAATGTTGGTTTTACCAGACGTATACCTTCATCTCGTTTCATACAAATAAATAGAAGATTAGATTTTAGATGGTTACAGGATTTTCGGGTTTTTGGCACATGGATATACACAATATTACCTTAGTATGCCATTGGCCATTGCAGCCTTTCCGACTGTTTTGATAAAAATGATCCATTCTTCAACAGTCTTTAACTTTCGGTTCATGTAACTCATTATCCTGTAACATGGCTAAAAGCTATTACAGGGGCGGATTCATTATTAATGCAACTTTGTTTTTGGTTGGGTTAAGCTTCTTCGTTTTAATGGATTTTTATTTTTACGTATGCGTTTAAGTACAGAGTTGTAGGGGAAGAAGTTAGTTTCAAATTAGAAAACAGAAATACTCTTAGATAAAGGAGACAAACTTTCCTAGTGATGTTGGCTTTGAATACGCCCCTATGGGTTTTATGCCAAATACGTAGAATGCAAAAACAAGTTATTATCGTTTTTTAGTCGAGTTCTCTGAGTTCGACATGCCTTTAATGTCCCTTCTGGATGATATTGTAGTGAATGAATGTGAGCTGTTTCTTTAATTAATTATTGCAAAATTAATTATTGCAGGTAATTTCAAATGCCAATGGAGAACTGAGTGGGAACTATCCAAGTAGCTTGATAATTTTAGAGTCTGAGAGGGCTCAGGGAAGGGATCAATCTACCCCAGAAACCACACCCGAAAACGAACCTGAGGATTCTGACCCTTTGGACTCCGAAACTCTGATAACGTCCGAAGATGGAGACAATATATACAAACTTATCAGCAGGGAAAACCCTGAGAACATGACTGATGAAAAGCTTCTCAAATTGAGACAACTATTTAGCAAGGCATGTCGTGCAAGATGTCGACGCAGATTCCCTGTCCCTGTGATTCTCTACAAAACAAAGCATATTTGCAGGTTAGTTAGTCCATTCTAATTAGAAGTGTATGAAAGTCTGCAAAATGAAGGGATGTTGGATGTTTCTTTTTTTTCAATATTTATAGGTATATACGAATATTAATATTTCTTCGCAAAATTTGTTATTTTTTCAAATTAATAGTTTTAACGTTTAAAACTAAATATAAAAGCAATGCGTATTTGCCAGGTGTCTTCGCCCTTTCTGCGAAATAAGATATTCTACAAACTACGAACGATAAGCGGTCCATTCTTTAGTTGTATTGTATGTATATATATGGTTAGATTGACAAGGCATTTTGTTTACGTTAAATTATGTGATGACATTTAGAAAGAATTCAGTATGATAAAGGATTTTTTTTCTTTTAGCAGTGTATGAACACGCCGCATTTATATACATACTATAAAAAATAAATTATATGATGCGTTTAGGAACATCAAAGACAAAATTGAAAATCCTTCATCGAATCAAAAATACAACTCTTCAGTCAGTGGAGTTTGCCTTACTTTGATATGTACGACGGTTATTACCTATATTATCATCGATTTGATAGAACTTTCTTTCAAATACCGCTATGGAAATTTTAAGTGTAGTTGTATGATTATGATAAGTTGAAATCTATTAAGAATCTAAAAAAGGACTTAAAAGGGCTTCTTCGTCTTCTTTCTTTTCGAAGTTGAATATCTTATGAAGATAATGTTTGCCAAATGGCGCAATTACACTGAAAGTATTTCTAGACGTTAGGAATCTGATGTGTGGTGTGATATAATTTTTATTATCAATATTATTTTTGTAGTTTTAAAACATATTTACTAAGCCCGAACTTTGATGATCTTCAAAGAAAATGTCATCAAAGTTCAATTTAAGTATGCCACAGTTACAGTCTTACAGTTACTTATTAATATTTTTTATGGTCCATATTGAATATCAGCACTGAGCTGGAGTGCTATTTTCCTTTCATACGAAGTGACATTAAATAAGATATAAAAAACTGATGGTGAGTTGGTAATTGTAGCAAATATTTTCCATTCTTTCCGAACATATTTTTTTTTAGGATTAAGATAATCTCTCCGTTCTCTCCCATTTATGTATGTACTAAATGGAGGAATGCAGTGGCCGAGTGACTGACAAACAGTTGTTTTGCATAAATCAAAATTAAATTTGACCTATGCCATTTTAGCGACATCAAATCACCCCGTTATCACATTTTTATTTCAGTTCATATTGATATGATACAGTATCACAGTGTTTGGAATTTTTTTAAAACTATTTCTTCCGGGGAAACATTTTTCCGATTAAAATTAGTCAATTATTATTATCCGACAATTTTGACAAACACTGACATGTAAAGAATACCGAGTTCGAGTCTTATTTTAGAACAAAGGGTAGGCGTGGGTTGAATAGACTCAAAATCATCACTTTTATGACTTACAAGCTGTAGTTTAGATAATAATTTGGAATTGGGTTGATGAGTATTAAAGTTTCCTGTTTTTTCCCTACAGGTCTGCAACTACGTCAGGTTCCTATGAGGTGTACGGAAAGGCTTTTTGTAATTATGTTTATAAGATGGGCGTAGTATCTGACACACAGAACATAGATCGATCGCCAGGGGAAGAGGAGCCTGTTGTGTCCCAGAATCAACATGATTATGACTTAATACAAAATTTTCGTGCTCAAGACATTCGTCTGTTACAACATTTAAAAGTTTTAACAATAGTTGATCTGATGGTTGAAAATAAGAAGACCAAATATGGTATCCCGTAAGTATCAAAATCGTCTACTTTTTATGGAGTCTTTTCTCAACCTTGGTTTCTATTGTAACTGGAAATCTTTATTCTATTACATAGTGTGTCATCTTCGGAAAAAGTGGATAAGTTACAACGGTATAAAGAATTCGACTTATTATCGCTTCCATACCCCGGTTGTGAATTTTTTAAGGACTACAAGCAAAATGGGTACAATGGCCATGATTTAAAATTTCAATGGAATGACTACCATGATGCTGAAATATCTGTTCCCAAAGATCTTTATCAGAACACCCAAACCGAATGGTCTACGTACAGGGTGAGTATATTTAACTTTCTTCATTGAGGTATTGTTGCTAGCGCCAGACACCTTTATCTTGCGTTGTCGACAGCAATATGTTTGTGCTCTATTAATTGCATAATGTTAATCGTTTTTCATCTTTATTATTGGATTGTGATAGGACTGGGATTTAGTGACCTTAACCCAAAAATATTTGAGATTACTCTTAGCACATATTCGTGAACCGAAGCAACAGGGGCTTCTTATTCATTGTATTAGTGGATGGGACAGAACTCCATTATTTGTCTCTCTCCTGAGGTTATCGCTGTGGGCTGACGGAGTCATTCATCAGTCCTTATCGGCTGAACAGGTTCGATAAATTCTGTTATAGTCTGTAATTCATATTTATAATTAAGAAGTTATTTTGATTCAGTACATAAAAAATATTTCTTGTAGATTTTGTACCTGACCTTAGCTTATGACTGGATGCTGTTTGGCCATGATTTAGTGGATAGACTGAGTAAAGGAGAAGAGATTATGTATTTTTGTTTTGATTTTCTGAAGTACATTCTGGATTCTGAGTTTAGTATTGAGCAAAGGTGAGTCATGTACACTGTAAATGGATCTTTTGATAGTAGCTTTCCTCGTATAACTATAAAATTCCGTTCATTTAAATTACGAAGTGCAATGCCAGTTACTTTGCACATTTTATTTGCGATGAAATTTGGGATAACTATAGAATGTAGTTGGTCATCGAGAGTTGATAAATTACGGTTATTTGTTGGATGATGATATTTAAGGACTGATGCTGCACCGATACCACCAACGAAACCACAACCCCAGCAGTTATCCCGAGTTCGTAATGATTCGGACATTCAGTTAGAAGGGGTATTATTAGAAGGAGATGTAACGAGTCCAGAAGGATCAAGTTGGAGTTTGAGTTCTGTTGGAAGCTCCCAAAGTAATAAGAGTCATGATAACAATCCTCCAGCGTATTTTAAAGTTGTCCAAGAGTCATGGGACGACTGCAATGGGGCTCAATATCTTAACAACCGTCATCGTCATCATTCTCTTGCTCAAAATCACAATTCAAGTTCTAACGGTTTTTCATCCAATTTAGTTTATAGCAATGGGTTCGGTTCTAAAACAGTTGAGCCGATATTGGCTAGTAGTAGTAGCCGTGTTGATATTCCAGAAGGTGTTAATAGAACTGCTAGTACATCGAGTATAAATTCAAATGGAAATGGAATAAGCCATACCCCATTGTCAAACGGAAAAGGCCACTCGGCGTTAACAATTACTGCTTCAAATAATTATCCTCGTCCATGTGCTAGCATAAGCACGAGTTCAGCTTCAAGTCTTTTGTCTTCTGAGTTGGGAAACGGACCTTCTCATCTCGGCAGAACTAGTCCTGTTCCCGTCCCTGTGCAAAATAGAATGCATCCTAATTATCGGCCTGATTCTACTTCCTCTGCAAGTATTGGAAGGTTAGAAAAACTTTTAATCTCTGTTAATATATTTGTGTACCTGCAATCTATACATTTGTGCTTGTAGAAGCTTATCTTTTACAATGAGTGAGTGAGGTTGGAGTTTCAATATTGTAATCAGAATTAGAGTTCCTTTGGAAAGTAATCGATTCTTACGCTCCCATCTTTACCTGTCAAAAGTAAAAAATTCCGGTACTAGGTTCGGTTGGAATGACAACTAATTAAATGATGACATGAGTTATGATCGCTTGATCGAGAATCTAGAATATTTAAGCTGCCAAAGATCCTGCGTCAGTTTAGGCAAACATGATTAGTAAACTAGTAGCACAATTATTTTTATTGTGGTATAAATGAAGTATTTTGATTCAACTGACCATGACATGCGGTAGATTGCTCGACTGGTGTGAAAAAGTTAATTTACATTACAAAAATAACAGGTGCAAGAAAATTAAAGGGTTTGCAAAGATGGTGTAGCCGGAAATTAGATTCTAAAATAGTTCGTTGAATCCAGTATATCAGAGAGCTTATTGATAAAATTTACATTTACTGTTATATTTTTCAACATTTATTTACATATAAATCATCAAATATTCCAATTCGGCAGTAGGTAGCTACTTTAAAATCCTAAGGTTTTATGATAAGAGTCGTGGTGGCTTACTTAATGAATATGAGGGATGTTTAGCTTCATAATTATGTGTTGGAATGCAATACTATAATAATTCGACTAGTAAAAGAATTTGAGTTGAAATGGGGTTGATAACGAAATAATAAAAGCGTGATTAACGAATGATTAATATTTTTTATAGCTGGCAGCTTGTCATCGAAACCGGAAGCATGCGAGAAACGATTTCTTCTGCAAGTGATCTCGGCTCTGCTTCTTCACATTCCCATCCATCTCGACGTCCTGTGTAAGTCAGCAGTTAATTATTTACATTACCTACTGTAATGACATTTTTTTATATATGAAACAAAAAATACTGATGAGCGATTAATAGATTTTTCATGGATGGGAACTGACAATTGTAGGTTATTTGTGGTCCATCACCAAAACCATTAACTGTTAAAGTCGTGTTCCTAGAGCTCCTACCTTCGATTCCCAAGTGTTTGATTTCCTTATTCCCATATCCATATCCATATCTCCTTCCTTCCAGTGGGGTAAGATCTCTGTAGAAAATGAGTATTTAATCTTAAAAACGATTGTCAGACTGTGTCCTGCAATGTTTTGACTGTTTTTCTACCCTATTTTAAGTTTTAGCAATGAGGTTGCCTAGAGTGGGTTATTTTTAATAAAAACTTTTTCTTCACCCGTACAGAGGGGTTTTGTTTTACCTTAGCGTATCGTCGATTGTGTCAGTATTGGTAGCACTTAAAAGATAGGAAATGGTTGGGTAAGGTAAATGAAAATATGAGTAACTAATTAGAGAAGCACTGCGTGCTAACTTACTGCCATTAGTTTGTCGTTAAATCTATTTAAGAGCTTGGCATTGGCTAGTAAGAGTCGATTCTGATGCTAGATAGAGATGCAGTTGCTTTTCCCATTGAGATAATGACAAGTAATGTTGGCAAATAGAAAATGAACAATGGCTGTGCAAGTACAATTACAACAAAAGTATTTAATTTAAAAATAAGATACGTTTTAATTAAGGACAATACAGTTTCAGAAGAAATGAGGAGACATTTGGAAAGATTTCTTTAAATATTTTAATATATGTCGAAGTCATCAAAATTAGTACAAGATTCCTGAGTCAGTTTTTTCAATTATAATTACAGAATCTAAATACAACTGAAAATTGAGGTACTTTAAAAAAATATGGGTTTCCTCGTATTGTTTAATTAGATTTCATCAAACGAATTGCTTCATGACACATTTTTAAACTCAGACTCAGCCATAGAGGGCAATTACGGACTTTATATACGATTCTTGCAGGGGATGCTATTAATCCGAGCTGTTGGGAAAATGCTAATGCTAAATTAAATTCTTTATTTTTTTTCTTAATTCTTAATTTCTTAATTTTAATTCTTAATCTTAATTAAAATTCTTAATTTTTTTTAAATTTCAGAAATGGAACGGCAGACTGTATTGAGGCATCTGAAAGTAGTTGTACTTTGGTAGAGGATTCACAAGAACTGGAATCAGTCGACTGCCCCATTCGACCAGATAACACATTTTCTCATCGCTATTCTAATGGAGCCAATGGCTTAATTAAGGGTGATGGTGCAGCTTTGTCTTGTTTATCATCATCACCGGTGGATTTGGTACGCACTGAAGAAACACACTCATCTAGACGGAGAAATAGACTTCAAACCGTTCGAGCTCATTTTTATTCAGTCTACACTGCAGTTATTCGTCAAAATACCTCCAGTGGAGGACTCGGTTCTATAATAGGTAATTTTGCCACTAAAGTGGGAATCCGTTCTGCCACTTACCGTGACAATAATTTATAAACGCTGTTAAGAATTTACGTTTTGTTTTGTACTGTATTCCTTGTAATCAAATCGTCCAAGCACTGCATGCTTACGGCATTACACATCCCAAATTTTAAAAATAACTGAGCTATTTATTGAATTTAAGTTTGGAAAATGCTAATCATATTTCGGGCATTCACCTTCATTTCAAATCAGCATCGAAATATTAGGAGGTTTCAATTTGTCTTTTTTGGAGTTTGAAGTATATGAAGCTAAATTTGTCTCGATTAATCTTGCGTTTGAATTTGATGTGCGTAGTTCCAAATTTACACCAGGAAAATGATTCTATTTTTTTAAGCTTGGGGAACGTAATTACCTAGGGATGTAATGAAATGGGAGAGATGAAGTGCTGGAGATATGGGGGCTTAGAAACACTGTAGTATAGATTTGGGGCCGTAGATAGTTACAAATCTGAAATTTTGACACAATACATGTTACAAATGTAGCCAAAAAATTGGGGTTCCCTATTAGTGAAATTCTAAGTTGTTAATTCAAGAGGAAAAAAGTCTGGAGTTGGTTTAGAGGAATAAGCGCATGATTGGGGTGTATAACCAAAGTTCAACTTCAGTTTCTGTCACCAACAACCAAAAGCGTTATTAAGCCACACTCAAGCAGACTCATGAGATTGCCCCTCTCGGGAATTTTTGCACGTATCAATCTCAAATCAGGTTTTAACAAGTGTATGACCTCATTCAATGTAGTGACTGTACATTTGCTTTTTTGCTCGACGTTTAGCAAATATTTATACAGTAAAATAAGACATACTATAATGCAGAACTGCTTATACCCGATTAAGTTAAAATTAGAGCGATGTTTTTCTTAGTTCTAATAGTTTTTAACAGAATAACTCGAGAATATTTGAATAGTCTAGCTGGAAAACGTTTGTTTCGAAGGTTTTCAGGACGATTTAAGACAGTAGATTCAAAAAAAGGTTTGCGAGGAGTTGTTATATTCAGTAACTATAGCAAATACTTGGCTTTTCTTAGCTTGTTGGTGCTTCAAAATGTACAGAAAAAGGAGTGTGTCTAGAAGAAAATGAGCCAGAAGCAAAAATTGTAAAGTTAGGAACCGGGGATTAGTTAAAACTCAAAATATGCACGAACGGGAATTAATCGTTTTAATGTCCCCATTTTATATTTGTAATCCAAAACATTTAAAGACCAAAATCAAAGTCAGATGCAGCTGTGTAGCTGTCCATAATCATACCCTAATAGACATAAAAAGAGGAGTACAGTCATTTCTGCGAAATATTTTGGACGAAAATTTTCATAAGGAATTTTTGACCTGTCACTTGGGCGAAAAGATTTTTATGTGTGCCGGTCATTTGGACAAAGATATGAAAAACACCAAAAAATCATAAAAAGAGCCGTAAAAACAGTAAAGTTTTACTTTTAGAACATATCTATCCCTCATGGCGTTTGACCTTTGGACCAGCTCTACTTGCAATAGATAAGATTCATGCTAACGTCAATGGACCTTTTCGATTTCCTATTTTTCGTCCAAATGACCAAAAGGAAAAAATAAGAATTCGCCCAAATGACACGAAAATTTGGTCGACAACATTTCGCCGAAGCAACCTTACCCCTATAAAGAGAGTATCACGTTGATGCTATGAAACTTAAACCAAGGCAAATCAGAGCTTTTTTTAATAATATCGTACGTCTTCGTGTGAGAACTTCAGATTTTTGGAACGATTTACACTACCTAACATGTAGGATCTACAGATTTAGCTTTAATCGTTACTTAGAATATGAACTATGATGGTGATGTTAAACTGACTGCTGTTAATTTGTGCCTCAGGAGGACATTTGACTTTAAACTTTTATATTGTGTAGTGTGAAAACTATTTCTAATGGTATGTATCTCGTCTTGAGCGACCCTTGGTAAAAATGATGTAGAGTCAGGGCTTGTGGGAATTGTCATTTAAGTATCATTGTTTATGAATTATAGTTAATACTGTGAACAGAGTTTAATGTGATCACAGTATGTGGAACATATTTCTAGTTAAAATTTTTATTTTAATGTCTTGACGATAAATTACAAACGATGCTGCCATTTTTCGCAAAGCAAGTGCTCTAAAAAATGATCATACTTAAAGAAGCTCCGGGTGAAAAAGATAACTATTTTTTATGTGCTCGCTATTATAACTAACAAACTTACTACGTAACTTTAAGTCAGTGTAATTTATTCCGGTCATTCATAGGACGCTTTAAATCATGTGGGGACTTGAAACTATTCAGTAATTATAGTTACTCCTCTCGTAATAAGTATGTCACTATTCTATACCATTGTATCATAATCGTTTTGGCGTCTGTTTCTAACTAAATTCACTAATATTATGTAGCAGTTTTGGAGCTTAATTAGATGTGGCGTATTACCTTAATTGACTACCACTGGCAACGCTGGTAACATTCATCAGATGACTTTTACCTTAATAAGGCGTTAAAAGTACTCTGATTTGTACTTAACGGTATTGACTGTAGATGCAAAGATTGTACCTGGTTTTGAATACGTTAAAGTTGTCTTTTTGTTCGAAACGATTCTGTAAACATTTGAGTTTGTCGGATTTGTTGTAATTTTTTTTAGATAAACAGTTTTTACTTGTACTTCGCATACTATATTTTTTGTGTTATAGTTACGAAAATGAAATTAATTTAGAAAAAGTCCTTTTATCGTAAGGATGATCTGTTTAAATTTGCGAGTTATTGGTTTTTATAGTTCAAATTAGTTATGAAAGTTCAAAGACTCAGATCATCTTTGTTTCTTAAGTGCAAATGGCAACAATATTATTACTTACTTGAATTCTACTATCAGACCCACGACATTACATTACCTCTGTATATTTGTTTTATCTACTGAGAACTAACTTCTAAAAGTGATAAAATTTGATTCGATAAGGCAAGGGTACACATTATTGATGTATCTACATTTAAGTACATTTTTAAACAGATTCTTAAAGCAAATGGTTGACTGTTAATTATATAACCAAAATAAGGCTAAAAGTATTCTTAATACTTCGAGTTAAAATTCAAAGAAAACAAACTATTCTTAATACATTTTATCTCGTCATACTGATATGGCTTACTACGAACTAATTTGAAATTAATGTCTTCTTGTGAATGAAAAGTTGAAAAACAACAATTTTGAAATCGTAATGAAAGCCAATGAATGGCTACTGAATTTATATTAACTTTTTATCATAAGAAAATAAGCTGTTACAGAGAAACTTGTGAACCCGTTGACCGTGTTACCTTAAATGATGCCAATTTAAATTAGCTCGTCTTAATATAATTAAATAGATAATTGTGCTACCAGTCGTTAAGTTTATTTAGAATACTTTATATTGTTTCAAGTATACCCTCGCATAATCATATATTTGTTATAATAAAAATCATCAATTAAACCGTGTGTGAACCTCGAATTCCAATCATATTATGAATTATTATTGTGGTTTATTATTATTTTATTGTGTCTGACAAAGAAGCCGCCGTAAAGAAATTTGTTTCAGTGGTAGTTATTTTTATTTAAATGATAATAGATCTGCTGCTAATTGTTCAATACCAATATGACACTAACATCATTGTCTTCAATAAAGTCAAGCCAACTTTGAAACTTGTTTTTTAAATTGAGTTATGCATGATTTATAGTAACTGTAGATGGATAAATGTATAATAAAACCATTCTCATCATCGGCATTTTTATTCAGATTATGTTAAATTTGTGTTTTTATTTGATTTTATAGGCTCATTTAAAAAAATTGCTGTTCATAAGTAAGGTGGCGAATAAGTAATACTACTACGTTAATTATGATGTATAAATGTATGTACTATGTACTTTCAATAATTGGAAGTAGCTTGCATAATTGAATAAGCAATACTTAAAAGGTATTTCCGATATCAGAGAGTTAAAAGAAACTCCACTCGTAATCGTTTACGATTCTCATCCACAGAATAAATAGTTAATGCTGAAGGTACTTTATAAGCTGATGAAGTAAGGGGCTTGATTAGTATCATTAGTAGAGGGGAAAGTTTTCTACGAAACAAGAGCATGCTGAAGGAATCTCGAAGACATCGGTAGTAGGTCGTTTACTAGGGTTGTAAGGGTCTAGACAAATGAGCTTCACGTAGGTGTACCTCTGGACACAATACGACTTGTAGCATGGTGGCATGTACTCACATTTTTTCTTTGGATACCTGTCAACGGTTTTTTACAAATTAGTAATTTTATCTAATATTGACAAATGTTTAAATAAGGGAAGTAATTTGAAAATTGATTGTGTCACATACTTGCACGTTTCGATTCGAACACTCTGAGGGAAGACATCTGTATTGAGAACTGCAACCCATTCTCCTTTCCAATTTTTAGCCCATCCGGGTCTCACGTAAGACACGTCTGATTCACAGATGAAATGGCCTTTGTGTCTGCACAAATAATTAATTAAAGGGCGTATGTAATTCTGTACTTTCTTAGGTGCATTTGGCAATTCAATAATTTTACATTTTTAAGTTCTAGTACTACATAATTCCCTTGAGTGTATGCTTACCTGTAATTATGAGTGGCATTGTCGTGAGAGATGTAGTCGTGGACTGAGTAATGATTCATTTCCTCGTAAAGAGATGACAAATAATGTTGATAGTGGTTTGCGATATTTGATACTTTATCCCTTAAAGATTAAAATTAGTGTTTAAAATTGAGTTCATAAGATTACTTCGGAAAAAATGGGTCAAAAACTAATAAAATTACAAGGTCAACAAAATATTCGATAATAATTACAAGATATGAATGAGACTTACATTGGATAGTCACGGTCAAAAAGACAGTACGAGTCTCCACCTCCGGCACAAGTTGGTCGGTATTTTCCACCCCAAGCTGGTGGAGGTGGGGGTGGTGGGGGACGGTTGTGTTGGTGGTATCCGTCATCATATGAATTTGTGGGAGCACGATCTAAACAGTAATTAAATGCAATCATGCTTGCGATTCGCATTTTGTTCGGCAATTTTGAAGGGTTATGTCAGTCACATTAAAAATTAATAGGTAGGATGGTAGGAATACATTCGGCAGTATAAAGGGAATTTCAGAAACTTAAATATTGTTGTATTTACTTATGCACTTTACTGCAAACTAATGCGAAATTTCTCAGAAGGCCACAAACTTTTAAAAAACTCAAAACTGGATTGTTTTTTTATTTAGTTTTTCCTGATTTTGCTATGAATTTTATAATCAACCGATATTCAACGTTTGCAATAGTGTTTTGAATGTTTAGAGTGCAAACCATTCATATCAAGACTTGCATGAATTCCAAAGTAAATAATTGGTAATTGAACATAACATTATTTACACTTTGATAAATCGAGCACTTTGGAATTTCAAAGTAGAAGTGTACGATGTAAATTTTTTGTTAAGGAATATATATATAGGCATTCCTAAATACGATTAATTAAATTCATTATCTTTAATTAAATACATAGGTATATATTTGGCAAACTAATTCCTTCGTGCTGACCCCGTAACTACAACAAGCCAACAAATTCTATTTACACATGACTAATTTTAGCTGCAACAAGTAAAATTTTAACTAAAAGTATAAAGTTGACTGCAAGTGGAAGGAGACATTTAAATTTGAATTGAATCTTTGGACATTTAAGGAAAAACGACGGAAACGAGCTTAATTTTTCATCAACTTTGTCTTTCATGCATGAGTGGATAAAAAAAAAACTCTTGGCTTGATGCCTTTGGTCATCTTGAACTTGCAAATTCTCATTTTAACCACTCCAACATTGAAAATAAAATTATACACAGTGCAATATTGTCTAATGCCATTTCGTACCCAACATCCGTCTTAATGTGAAGGTCTGATGGCACATCTACTTTACAGATAAAAAAATTGAAAGTCAAAAGCAAAGTTTCGTTTTTAGCACTTACCACCTTTCTTGTAGACGATTACAATTCCAGGACTGTTTCTTCCGGTAGGATCGATGGGATCTGGCTTCGCAGGTCGAGCAGGTGACTGTGGAAATCGGTCACCATTGATAAGCTCAACTAATATCGCAACTGATGCCAAAACCACTATTAGAAATAAATCCATCTTGCTGCGTAATGCAGGTGCCTTTAAAAGAATAATTTAATTGCGTTATTTTCAATTCAATTTAATTTAGTTTAATACTTTATTCGAGATATAGATAATCTATGAAATGGTTCATGTTTGTTACGAGGGATAATGAAACAAATATTTCCATAAACTGTGAAATAGAACTTAACATTCTTCAAAACGCTGGTTCAAAAGGTTTTAAAAAACATTTTGACATGACTATTAACATTAACTATTTATTCAAGAAATGATGTTAATGATAGTCATTTAGCAGATGCTGACCATAGTAACCAAGCGTTATTGCATGTGAAGGTTAATTCTACTTTTCCTTATTTCTGAGAAGTTTCTTAAAAAGACGTAGATTAAGATAATCAAGGTGACAAGATCACTGGGGTGTGAATTGGATGCCACCCACCTAACTCGCATCTGGATAAGTTAGCACGAACATAGTTTTATGCAAAAAATTATGCGGAAAGTACAAGGAAAGTCGGGGATATTTTGCAGATTTAGTACTTTTTCAAATATATTTTAATATATTTGAAAGTCGGGGATATATAGTGGGTATTTAATGAGCAGTTTAATGCGAGGGGTTTCGCTTTGTGTACTATTAATTCAAAGGAGCAAAACATTTTGGCCCTTGATTTGTAGAAGTCTTACTATTCCTCATACCAAATAGTAATAGGTACGTTTCAAAATACTCAAAAGCGATTTAGTTGGTCATATAGCTTGATAACTTTTGAGAAGGGTCTATTATCCTTTATCTTACATGCACAGTTTATTATTAAAAAACAAGTCCTAGAAACAAGGTTAACAAAAGCTTCAAAAGAAGTACAATGCAAAACATAAAATCGAAATAGAAAAAGGAAAATTGAAAATACAGTTTCCGGAGTTTCCAGAGATGTATAACAAAATACATTTATATTCAGATTCTTAAGACACAAAAGGTTGAATCAATGTAATGAAGGAACGGGATCATCATTAAATTAAAGTACACTAGCCATTCTAAGTATGAAACAAAATAGCAAACTGCCAGTGCCAGTAAAATAATTGTGAATTTCTAATCGTAATTTAAAAAAAACTGGTAACTTGTAAATCACGGTCAAGTTATAAGTCAATAAACCACACATTAAAGATTGGAGTCTCACTTTAAATTCCCAAGTCAACCCAATACAAATAAATTATTACAGGATCAAACCCTTCAAGGTCTGGATCCACCGGACTTTCGACCAAAATCTAATTTTCAAAAGTATTCCATTTTTCAGAAAGCTTAAAGACACTAACAACTTTAAACTCAGCGAGATCTTACCATTGTAAGAAGATACAGTTCTGGAAATATGAACAAGCTTTTTCAATGGTAAGCAAGTAAAGGTTTTTCAAAAGCACAAAAATTTCTTTACAAACGGTTGATTCTAGTTCAACAAATATTTTTAGAGTCACCACGTCAGTACAGAACCAAGTCGTAAAAACCACTGAATGATCTTTAGTCGAAAAACCTCTTCTGGATATCCCAAAACCAAAAGCAGAAGTAACTTCCTCAGGGGGCAAAACTATTCTTATCTTTAATCCTTCTTAGTTCTAACACAACCATCATTGCTTATTTTATGAATTCTTGAAGTGTATTTTAATAGCGTATGGACTTTTAGCATTATTGTGATGGAATTAAACAAAGGAAGAAGATATCCACTTCACGACTACTACTGTTTGTGGTACTATTATTATTTTTAAGTAACCATCAAATGGGTGGGGTGGGGGTAGTTCCCTATTATCTTCTAAACTTGCAGATAGGATGGAATCATATCGCATTTTTTAACAAAACAACAAGAACATACATTCAGAGATTCAGAGGTGCAAGTAAGCAAGCGATAGCACATATGCGAAATAATAAACTTTTGGTAAGATGTCCATGCAAAATCATGCAAAATTTCTTATTTCTTGGACCAAACTCATGAACCATGTCTCGCCTTTAGAAGCCCTCAACCTTGTCTCCTAAAAAGTCATTGTTTAACTCACAACTCACTCAATCAAAAAATCATTTAAGTAATTACAATTTCTGTGCAATATTTTTCATCATTATGAATGACGGTGTCCTTCTCTTGGAAATGAAAACTAAATATCCCTAAAATCCCTATATACCGTGAGTGAGACAAAGACGGATACTAAATGAATATTAACAGAATTTATGGGAGTTGCTCTTCTTAATATCTACTTCTTTTGGCGTTCTTGCAATTTTATAAATCCTCATTTCGTTTGAAAAGTTACCTTAAGCCTTAAGTCGTAATCATGAAGCAAATTACCTAAGTATGATCAAGTACCTATAAGATGAGGTATATTAATCCTACAAAGAGTTCCCATTATTGCACAATTATTTTTTAACTAAAATTACCTCACGCAACTTAAACTTGAACTATAGAACTCCCTAAATCTAATTAGTTCAAATATTTAATAATTGGTTATAACAGGTAGGGCCTTGGCATTGGATACGGGCACCTTTTATTTATTATCTGGTAGTTCATCTTTTAACTTTTAATTAGTTCCTTAGTCCCTGCCTGTAGGACCACCCAGATAAGGTAGGCTTGTTCACAATTCTTTATTTTTAAAATGTTGGTGTCTACTTGTGACTTGAATAAAATATCAATATATTCGTTTGGTATAATTATATTGACTTAAACTTCGCTATACAAGGCAGTCAACAGGAGGAAATGTTTTTTAAGTATTTAAAGTATCTGTATCTACTATTGCATATTGCTCATTAGTTTACCCCATCCTAAATTTTTAACACTACCTCTCTGCAACATATTACAGAGTTATATATTGCATTGGGTATTTCATATTTGAGACAAACTACAAAGCATAAAAAATCATTACAATATTACAAACTACGGTAATTAAAAAATCGGTACCTGTTTAGCTGTCATCAAAAGAGGTCAAAAAGAACTGTCTTTATCGAATTAGAATCCCCGGGGGAGTTAATGCTTTGAGGCCAATTTTTAGACGAGCTTAACATTAAAAGATACGGGCGTTTAACATTGCAATGATAGGGGGGAGAGGGGTTGTTCCGGGGGGGGGGGTTCTAATTCTTGCGGAGTGTTTTGAAGCTAATATAAGTGATTGTGGAATACAGAAATTGAAGTATAAGACTGAATGCTGACGTTGCAAAGTTGCAATCGAATCAGAATCAATGAGTTATGATTAGTTAGAATGTTATGTTATAGGCATGATACAATTTTATAAAAAATAGTAAACAGGGGATCTCATGGCTGAAAACGTTCGATTTAAAGCTTATGAAAAAAGAGGATGAGTTAAACCTACAACTCTGAAGACCTTTCTGATCCTTTTCATTTCCTAATGAATGAATACAAAAAATTCTTTTAGATAATTATTTCAATTTATCAATGAACAACAAAAGGTTGCTGGATGATTTCGCCCATTCAGAATGTTTATTCATGAATGAGGATAAGAATAAAACTATACATCATATTTTATAATACCTGTGTGATAAGGGCAGTAGATTAGTAGCGTGTATTTGATTATGCTGTCAGAGTAATAAGTCTAATCAAAGGCGTGAAATCTTTCCTTTGTAGCAGTCAGCAGGAATCACATTTAGGAAGTGCATCCAACCGAGGTAAAAAAATTACACGATGCAATACTTAAATATTTCAGCGTACGCTGTATATTATGGATTTATGGATGTACATTTTTACAGTACGGGTCGTTTTTTGAATGAAATGCTATTGTTGAATGAAAAGGGATGGACCAACTAAATTTGACAGCTACTTGCCGTATCAATGTCAATTAATGTGGTAAAGGTTAAGACTCATCATGTGTTTCACCATGAGTTGGTGTTGAGTTGAAGTTCTCATTGTTGTACATGTTTTTAATCTTTAAATGCTACTGTTGAATATGACGTCTTGTAGAAGACTTACAGCCAGTTTTGATGAAAATTTCTTATAGTAGTACCAACCAACAATAAATTTTAATTGATTTAATATTAGTTGAGGACTTTCGGTAGTTTATTTATGTGTTCAGTTTGTAATTCTCTTAAACATAACTTCTACAAACCTCAAAGATCAAACTTAAATTAGCTTACAGATTTCATAATTATTTCTAGTTAATCTTTTTACTGACAAGATAATTCAAACTTGGACTTGCTTGAGTCACGTCCTAATGCATTTACAGCTATTATAGTCAAACAAACTTAAATATATGTCTACTTTTACTATTTATGGTTACTATCGATTTTAAAAAAATAACTACTCTTCCATGATATAACAAAGCTGGGCTTTTTTTATTTTTTATAGAATTTGAGTTGATTAAAAACGACGATATGATGTGTGCCCGTTAATAAATTTTTTGAATGAAACGACCTTGATTGAAAACGGCAAACGCAAAATCCCGAAAACGCAAGAAAAAAACATCTTCAAAAAGGACAAAAAAAGGTTGGACGCCTCTTGAGAAAAAAAAGAGAAATCCTTTTTGAAAATCAGACAGATTTTGTGAAAAAATAAGCTGAAATACCAATTCCACAAAAGTATTATATCATACCTCAATAGGTGTGATATTATACTATATTATATTATATCATGACTTTATTACATTAGGAATCTCTTATTTAAGCGTCTTCAGTTTCATCCAATATCCCCCAGTCATCTTTGTCGTTTGTAATAGTTTCGCCTTCAGTTTCTTCAGAAATCGTTGGAAGAGTTTTCTTTTCAGTTTCCAAAGCTGAAACTTTTTTTTCTGGTGCTTCCCCTGGGGACGGAAGCAAAAATCTGAAAAGGCTGGACTTCACCATTATCTCTTTAGTTGCTACGGGCTTAGCCGCTTCCAAGTAACTGTTGAAAGTATTTTGATGGCCTTTTGAAAAGTATAATACGCGTGAGGTCTTTCCACTCTCTTCTACAAGCAGAAAGAATGTGCTTTAGAAATGAGACAAATTACCGTACTAAATATTTTCTATCTTAATGAGTTCCATAGTTTCATTGCTTCAACTAAAAATGAAACCTAATAATCCAAATAAATAAGAGAATAAGACCTCATCCCACGCTTGTCCATAAACGTACTTACGGTTAACATATTCTATGAGATGCTGCACTAAATTTCCTTGAGACCTACATCGACTTTCATGAAGCTTGATTTCCGGTCCAGGGTATTGGTGTGCCTTGTTATACTTGCATGTGAGGAGAAGTGCAGGCTCATGTGAAGCCAGTGCGTTTTTAAAGTAATTGTGTCGGCATCTTAACAAATGGTACACCAGTTTCTTTTCTCTGTAAATTAAAAAAGAAAAATGCATGCTTAAAGGGTAACAGCCAGTGCCTATGTCCCGTAGATGGTGGAATTTTTAATTTTTTAGTATATTATTTAAAGATTACAGTTATACTTACGTAATTCGATGTGAGACATCGTAAGGGCAGTGCACAAATCGTTTCTTCTCCGATTCTGGCTCTCCCCTCGCAGCCATTCCGAAAATTTTGGACCCTCGAAAGTAAAATACAAAGCGACTGTAGTAAGCACTATTTATAACACTCACTGTTGACCTGACCACGGATGAACCACAAGAAGGGGATATTGTTGAAAATCATTTACGTAGAAGCGTAACCGAATTAATAATGAAATTAAAAGGAACGCTGGCTTTCACTTCCAGCCTGTGCAATAGACAAGCAGCGAGAAATCAAAACGCTGCTCTTTATGAGAGCTGATATTATGTCTTACAAAGCTATGGTTATATAGTACCTGGTATATTTAACTGTCGTTAAATGTTCCTGTAAGTACCAGGGCTACGGGCTATAACTTGTATTAAGGTTTAGCTATAACTTTGGCTATAACTTATTTAGACAAATGCTCAGCCAGAGTTCCAAGGGCAAAATTTTTCGGAACAATTTGTCTAACAGCAGATTAAATACTAACCGAGGTTATCTAAAGCTAAAATACTATTCTATACATTCTTCAGAAAATACATGATAAAAAGCCAACAGATTTTCAAATATGAATAAAATACGTAAAAGCGAATTTGCATACGAATTGTAAAAAATCTGATTAGCTTTTGGTTTCATAAAAGTCTAACGAAGGACGTTTAGACTGTACCCCGAAATTCTTTTAGAGTATCTATTTGTTAGTGAAAAAATATTTCTATACCTATTATAAGTTCGTAGTTAATGTCCTTAAGCCCGTGTTTGGTAGCATTAGATAGCTCATAATCTTAGAATTCGAAAATATTTTTGAAACTAGGAAAAGCCACATTGGGCATCAAAGAACTACAAACGCTTCCTTTTGGTCATAGTCATACCGTTGTTGTACTAATAGTAGGATATTTTTCTTTAGTCATACCTTCGCTTCGAGAACCCTGTTGTCTAACGTCAAACATTTCCCCAATTTCCCAAGTCTAACTGCTTTCTCAAATTCTCACACAAGAATCTCACATTCCCACACGACATTCTCATTTTCCCACATCCCCTTCTCACATTTAATATTCTGCATTCTCTTGACTTGTACACACACATCTGCATCTGTGTTCTTGTCATTTTTTACACTTTTAGTAGTCAGTTTTTTTATAAGGATTGAGCCGGTTCCTACAGGAGGGTGAAGTGACTAGAGTCAACAGGGTTAGTTTTATAATTAGCCCGCGAGGTGTTTCTCACAAGCATTTTTCTTACCAATGGTTTCTGGCTGTTTGGGACAAATTAAAAAAATCGTTGTTAACAGTTCAGTTTAACACAGACACATAACAGCAGCATGTAGTTCATCGTGCCGATCATAAATAATGGGTATTCCTTTAAACAAGGCAATTTAAGTTGCCTAGTTGCATTACATAAAAATAAAAGTGTCCATCCTCTGGCAGTTAATTCTAAAACTATAAAGATATGAAAATATAAGATAACGAATATGATGTAATAGAAACGATGATATTGAATTACAGTCAAGTTAATTTATATCACGAGAGATGGTTAAATGCATCTCCTAAAATCTGTATCGGATCCTCTCCACAGGTCATCAGGCACACAAATAAAAAAGGATTGTGTGAGAGTCCTTTTCATAACTTACTTTTAATGCAAACCCTTTCTAGGTTTACCTGCTGGAAAACTTGTTAAAATAAAAGGTATATTTAAAGGTCGAAACAATCGCTAAACTTAACACTTTAAAAAACTTTAAAATCTTTATCCATCCACCTCATTTAAATTAAAAGCCATAGAATAAGGAACGGCACATGCAAAAAAGGATACATCCAAACTTATAACATCATCATTAATTTCCAAAGGTGTTGAAATTTACAAGCTGACATTGGTTTTTGGTTGAAAGGGAGCTATGAAATTTTTATGAACAGTCCGAACCGAATGTGCGGTTAAGTTTTGTATGGTAGTATGGGTTGATGATACAGTGAATAGAGAAGGATGATATAGCTCAACTAAAGCTGGTTGAGGAGTGAGTCATTTTAGTATTCAGATAGCTTCAATGCTGATTTACGGGGGGATTTAGAGTCAAAAGGATTTGGATTGGGGTAATTATTTGGGATTGGGATGGGGATTGAAATGTCATTTTAAATATTGTAAATTAGTGATTCTAGCAAAAAATTACTAATTGTTTCTTTTCGGTCAAATCAATAAACTAATGCTATAATGATTTTATGTATGCTTCAAGGCATATTCATTTTAACTAAAATACGTTAAAGCGGTCTAACAAATTGAATGTCCTTTCAGTATACTGACTTGTTATTCAGTATATTACTAAACAATATATTATATTGAGAATTATATTATTGAAAAATTTAACAATTATATAATATAATTATATAATAATATAATTTAACAATTATATTATTAAACATATTCAGTATATTATATTATTAAACAGTATATATTATTATGTCATTATTATTGGTGGCTTATTATGTTCAACTTGTAAATTATTTCATTTATCAAGACCAATGCGACCTATTAATGTTTGTATGCCCTCTGTTAATGTAGTTTTACTTATAGCTTATAGAATTCACATGCTCCGAGATTTACTGAAGATGAGTTATGTCATCTTTCAACTTTCAAATATTTTAAATCGATTGTATTACTTAACATAAAAACCGCCTGGTGTGTAAGGCATACTCCTAAAATATTTTTTATCCTTCATTTCACTGTCAAAATTCCGGAATTCACACTAATTTTCTCAAGTTAATATATTGAGATTGTGAGGGTTTTTTCTACTAGGCCCTTAAACTCTCATCAAAAACCTTAGTTAGAATTTCCTACGTTAGTATGCCTC